>RCUC01096686.1:0-11669 GCA_003697995.1 Taxidea taxus jeffersonii | reverse complement strand
GAACCTCTAAACTTCTAAGGGTCCTATTTCAGCTGTTAGAAAAGTCTAACGTGGGATGCAAGTACCTAGGATCATTAGTCTCATTATCTTCGTCAAAAATAATTGGTTTACTGCATGGAAACAGATTCCTTTCTGGAAAGGTGCACAGCAAGTTAAATAGGCATGACCCTCATTTGCTTAGACATTTCAATTAATTATTGGCCTTGACATTCCACAGATAGTTTTAGAGTAAAGAAAGCATATACACAATCAAGTAGTGAAATCTGAATTTTAAAAATAATAGAACCAAGGGGTAAAATATGTTTGAGCAGATGTCAGGATAGGAAGAAAATATAAAATGCACATATGCTGGGTGTATCAGTGTGGGTCTAATCAGAAGAGAAAAACCATAGTCATTTGAACGCAGAAAGTTTAATATAAGGAATTACTGACTCTAACAGGGAAGTGGAGCAATAAGGAGTTGCCGGGGAAGAAGTAAAGAGAACTCTGTAGAATAACAGGATGTGGGGGAGGGAATACCCACTATCTCTCAGGCTGAGGTAGGGTAGGGGGAGAGCGCCCCTGGAGCCAAGAGACCCAGACCTCCTTCAGAGGGTGCAGTTGTGGCTGACAACAGCAGAGAAGTCAGTGTGGTGCTGTGCTGTTGGAATTTTCTAGAAAGTCACCCTTAGGCATTTACTGGGAACCTGTGATCTAGGGTGCTGGAGAAAGCTGCTCACAGGGAGCTGTCTCACCACAGAAACTCTGCTACAAATCTGCCCAAAGGGGTGTTGGGAGAGCTGCGGGCTGCTCTGGGATGTGGGCTACTGTGCCCTGCAGGGGTCTGGCAAGGGAGAAGCTGCTTCTGCTATAGGTGCTGGGCCTTGGGGAAGCCACGCAAGCTGGGAGAGACCCTTGAAGACACTGTGAGCCCTGTGGGAGACTGGAGATTAAACACCAGAACCAGGAAAGAAAATCGTTTCCTCCTGAAATGTCTCTCCAAAGATTAACACAGCGCCAGCAGCAGAGTAAAAACATTTAAAGGGACCATATCCATTTTTACAGAGCAGACAAAAAGAATGAATTTGGAGCTGAGAGGCTGTAAGTGGGTAAGTGTCCTACTGAGCCATAAAATTCTAAATAGCTTCAATTCTAGTTGCAGCTAATGGATCCAAACATAATTGGCCTGCAAATTGGCACCGAGTTTCCTGGTGGCCAAAGTGAGATGAGCAACATGACTAGTTTTCATTTTTGGGAAGACAAATAATTTCAGCTCTTCAGGAGAGGCAGAATATTTTCTAGAACACAAATTTAGAAGCAATTTCTCATGTGATACCTGCTTCTGGAAAGGCACTGGAAGATGGAGGGGACAAAATTCCCAAAGGAACATTCGATCCAAGATGAATTTCCTATAGTTTTATAGTATCCTCAGTGAGAGCTGAAAACATTACATTTATATTGAAATCTGACTATTTATCAGACACGGATGTTTAGAAGGTTACCCTATTAAGGAAATGTTGAGGTAGATAAAAATAAAGTCAATTATATTTCTGAGGGGAGAAGAAAGTTGAGTACTTAGCAATAGAGTACTAAAAATACCTCCCCTGGGTTGAACACAGCATAATATGAAAGCAAAAGAGCTTTTTGACTGGGGCCACTGGAAAATTTTAACCTTGCCCTATAGCTTCATAAATATTCAAATAAGAGAATTTGATTTCTAGGATGTAGATACCCATCTATATTAGACTCTCGAAAACTGTGGCTTTCAGAGTTTATTCTCAGACATGTCTCAGATAGTATGATTAGCATACCATTAAACTGAAGAGGCAAGGGAAAGTTTGGTTTCTTCACAGAAGCTTTTGCACTTATGAGATGTTCCTGTGTGAATTTCTGTGCCACAAAGAGACAGATATTTCTCTAACCTGCCTTATCTGACTTGACTCTTTCGGGAGGCGAGAGGAACTATAATGTGTGTGATCTGAAGTCCCCTCAAATGAAGTTAGGGACAGAGAAATATTGGTAAGCTTCTTCTGTTAAACATTCTCCACATGAAAATTAAGGAGTCTGAGAAAATTTACTTTAAAGTTCTTAGAATATACTTCTGTGGAGACCATGATAAGGTTTGCCATATAAATAGAGTATCTCTGTCACTTGCTGAGGGGGAAGAGCACTGCCTCTGGAGCCAGCTTGCCTGGGGTCAGTCCTGGGCTAGTGCCCAGGATTGGAGACTCCCCTACCTGAGAGAGCTACCAGTTCCCTGAGATTCTTACCCAGCAGCCCTCCAGTTAGGGTGTAGACATGTGACCTAGGTCCCACCCATCAGACTGGAAGCCAGTGAAGCTAGGACTGGTGTGGGGCCATCTTGGCTAGCACAAGGGGAAGAGCGTCTGGTTTCTGGAGAGCATTGTGGCAGAGGGTCTGGAGTGGGATGGTGTGCCCATGTTGGCCGTGCTGGTTGTGTGGGCCTAACTCTCCTGAACCGCAGGGCTGGATGAATGCAATTTGGGCATTTTACTGGTTGCTTAGTCCCTAAGCCTACGGTTGGGGTTTTCTAAAGGTCCCGGGAAGGAACTCATCTCCATTAATTAATTAATTGATTGATTAAAACTATTTAGAATTGGTTTCAGGTCACCTAAAACTAAACTGACATGGCAGGCTACTCAGAGGAAGAGAGAGACAGACTATTGCTGCAAGGGAATAGTCATATTTATTATTCTTTTTTATTAAAGATTTTATTTCTTTATCTTAGAGAGAGAGAGCGTGGCGGGGGGTGGGAGGAGGGTCAGAGGGAGAAGCAGACTCCCCGCTCAGCAGGGAGTCTGATGCAGGACTTGATCCTAGGACTCCAGGATCAAGACCTGAGCCAAAGGAAGTTACTTAACCAACTGAACCACCCAGGCACCCAGGAATAGCTATACTTTTTGCATCCTTCATTCAAACATCCTATGCCCTCTTGGTACCTCTTCCCCTGATCTTCTGAACAGTGTGTAGATCCAGGCCCTGTGGTGGCTTGGGTCAGTGCTCCCACAGCTCCTATTGATTGTGTGTTATCGTATTTGACACACTGACTTGAACACAAGTATGTGGAGCCCAAACTTTGAATTTAGGGTTCTTGATGATTGGAACTTCTTGTATGGTAGAAGCTATAGAGTAGACAGATATGTAGGAAGGAAGATGGAGAGAATGACAGGGTATCTGAAGTCATTTAGTGCCTGAAGCAGAGTGGAAAGTGAGAAGGGTCAGAAGCATGAGAAAAGCAGAAGGGAAGGAAGCAGGCAGTGAAGACAGGCCAGTTTGCCTCTTGCCCTGGTTCTCCTTTGATCCTCTTTATTGTTAACCCAGGGGGCATGGCCCAGTGGGGGGGCTGTGGGGGCAGCCTGACATGGCGCTCTCTTGCCAAAGATTCAGTTAGTGTCTCATTAGGGTTTTCTTTCTCATGCCATCATCCTGGCAGAAGTCTTCCAGGGAAAGAAATACCCTCTGGCTATTTACCAAAACAAGTCTACTTTTATTTTTAAACAGAGAAATCTCAGTTAAGGGGACCAAAGGATAGGGCCAGCATCTAGGATTTAACGAGCTACCAAGACCTGGGCTCTGTTACCTTTTGTAGGAATGGCTGCTCTAAGAGGAGGCTCCTGGGGGAAATTGCCGTAAGCAGACTTTGGGAGGAAGACAATTAGAGAAAGCCCTGGAACCAGCCCACCAGCCAAATGGCTGGGCCTGGACAGGTCACAGCTGTACTGACTTCACTGGGGATCTGGAGGCAGAGACTTAGGGCCTGAAGCCTAAGAGCAGAAAGTATCCCATTGTAGTTTTCTTCCTTACTGGGTATAATCTCTAAATAATATATATTTTTGCTGTGGTAAAATATGCATAAGACATGTTTTACCATTTTTACCATTTTTCAATGTACACATTAGTGGCGCTAAGCTGTGCAACCGTCCCCACCATTCGTCGCCAGAATGTCGTCTTCTCCCCAAACCAAAACTCTGCCCATTAAAGCCTGTCTCCCTATTCTCCCTGCCGCCCAGGAGGGTAACCACCATTCTTCTTTCTGTCTCTAGGAGTTTGAAACCACTGTGGTTACCTCACATAACTGGAATCATACACTATTGGTCTTTTTGTGACTGGCTTATTTAGCATAACAATCCTCAAGGTTCATCTGTGTTGTAGCATGTAGTAGCTTGTCCTTGCCTTTTAAGGCTGAATAATATTCTCTTGTATGTGTATACCATGTTTTGTTTATCTGTTCTTCTGTTGGTGGACGTTTTGATTGTTCCCACTTCTTAGCGATTATGAATAGCCCTGCTGTGAACAGGGGAATGTATATATGCCTGTGGGTCCCTACTTTCAGTTCTTTTGGGGTATATAGCCAGGAGTAGAATTGCTGGGTCATGTAAGAGTTCTGTATTTAATTTTTTTTTATATTTAATTTTTTGAGGAACCACCACAGTGTTTCTAAATAATATATTTTAAAAAGATTTTATTTTTTTCTTTGAGAGAGAAAGCACGGGGGAGGAGATTGAGAGAAAGAGGGAGAAACAGACTCCTCACTGAGCAGGAAGCTCAAGGTAGGGCTTGATCCCAGGACTGTGGGATCATGATCTAAGCTGAAGGCAGACACTTAACCAACTGAACCAGCCAGGCACCTCTCTAAATAATATATATATATATAAATATATATATATATATATTAAAAATACATATATATATGTATTTTTTTAAAAGATTTTATTTATTTATTTGACAGACAGAGATCACAAGTAGGCAGAGAAGCAGGCAGAGAGAGAGGGGGAAGCAGGCTCCCTGCTGAGCAGAGAGCCTGATGCGGGGCTCGATCCCAGGATCCTGAGATCATGACCTGAGCTGAAGGCAGAGGCTTTAACCCACTGAGCCACCCAGGTGCCCCCTAAATAATATTTTTAATCAACCTTTTTATTAAGGGAAATTTAAATGCAATAAAATAGAAAGCAGAGTACAATAATTCTCTTGTGTAGCACATTTGGTTTCAGTAGTTGTTTAGGGATCAACTCATTAACTTATTGAGTAGTTGAGTATCTCATGATGAATCAGACATGATTCCCGTCAGTTGAGGTGACCCCGGGTGGTGGCAAGGGCAGGTGTGCAGCTCTAGGACCCTCCTCTGGGAGCATTGCTGGCTGACAGCCCCGGTTGTTGCTCCTCAGTGAGTGGGCTGCTGTTAGCATGGTGTGGGTACTGTTCCTGACCATGATGTGCAGGACTCTTCCAACAGTGACTTTCACTCAAGGATTTTCCATCAGCCTCATCAGATCTTTCTTAGAACTCTCTGTGGCCTGAGGCTGTATCCAGTTTTCCTCCCTTCCCCCTCTCCTTTTGGACTGGTCAGCTCAGCATCTCTCCTAGTTCTCTTCTATTACTTCTCCACCAGTGTTTCCCCTGGTAAATCTCTTACACATCCAATCCTGTCTGTTTCTTGGAGGACCTGAGCCAACCTATTTAAAGCTTTACTTAAGTTTTGGATCTTTTTCATATCTCAGAAATGTGAACAATTTAAACTTCAAGAGGACTCATTCCTTCTTAAATATCCTCCAGCCCCTGCTGCCAGGCATCTCTCTCTGCCCATCTTTTTCTGTACGTTGAAATCATTTTGGCCTTTCTCCATTCACTGAACTTATTTTCCACCATTCACCCAGTGTAGGTGTCCTTCTCGTGTGGAGGAGTTAGTCCCTCCTTACAGGAAGAATCTTGGGACTCATCTTTTTGCCAAAGTTTGCTTATTAAGGTATATCCCAAATGAAGATCATTTCCTATCTAAGTGGGCTTCTGAAATCAGCCTTTCAAACCTGTGTTCTTCAGGCCCACTCCACATGAATGTAGATGGATGAAGAAAATGGTAAGTGTAGTGGGTGCTGGGATGGATCTGTCTCCTGGGTAGTGTGAGTCATGGGGGTAGATATCAGACTTGAACTTGGTGGTGGTGGTAGTGGGTGAGCAGAAAGCAGAAAGCCCAGCTAGGGTCCGACTTGCTGCAGCCGCCCGGAGGCAGTGAGGTGGGGTAAGGGGTGGGAAGTAGGTGTGGAGAGGAGTGGGAGTGGCCGTGCTCAAGAAGGCTTCACTATGAGAAAGAATCACTGTCATCGAAAGACCTGATGCTTAGGTGCCAGCCACCGTTCTAAGTGCTTGCCATGCTGCTCCACGAATCCACACAACAGGCAGTGTTTCTTGCCCCATTTTCCAGAGGAGGAGAGTGAGGCACAGAGTGAGAGACAGGGGGGCCGGTCAAGGTCTTATTGCCCCATTTTCCAGAGGAGGAGAGTGAGGCATAGAGTGAGAGACAGGGGGGCTGGTCAAGGTCTTAGTGCTAGGGAGGGGTAGGGTCAGGACTCAGGCTGGCTCCTGACTGTGTTCGTCCCCCTTTCTCTCCCACTTCTACCACCGAGAAAGCTCGGGCCTGCGAACTGGATGTGGATTCTAGAGAGAAGGATGGTCAGGGTTCATCATTCTAGAACCTGGCACACTAATCTTTCCATTTGACCTCAAATGCAGAGATAGTGGTATCATTACTAATGCTTACTCTAATAGAAAAGACAATATTCAATATTTATAGCAAGCCAAAGCCATTTATTTAAGCAGATGCAGTCACTGATGTGCGGGTTATCTATCTGTTGCAATACCACATGCAGAGAAATGATGGGTATTCCTGAACCGAACTTTCATGAATCTTTCTGTGCTCCCATCCCATACCGCTCATAACTCACTCAACCTTTTTCTTTCTGAATCGTAATAAAACGTCTTCACTATAATGTGTCATCTTTACCTGCAATTAAAACAGAATAAGGATATATGAGTCAAACGGTACATTTTTATTCTTTTCCAGTCCTCATCTCTGTGAGCTCTGGAATAAAATAACAAAAATGACAAGAGAAAGTTGAAATATGTCTGTGGATTGATTTCTGTGTCCTATTTCTAAAGCAAGCAAGCAAGTGTTCATATTAAAGTAGATTTCCTTTCCGAAAACGTACAGCTTCTTAAAAGACTATAAGTTATTGACATACAATTGCTTATAAGTATAAAATTACTTTAAAAGTAAAAAAAGACTTCCAATTTAGAAATTTCCTCGGCTATTCCTTCAAAGTCTTATTTATTCTCCCTGAAAGCACTCAGCAAAGCACGAATGCAATAAAGAGCAAATGTCCTAAATGCAAGATGGAATCAGGGCGACAGCTATTAGTCTGGGATACGTGATATTGACTCGATGTATAATGTAAGCTATTTGTTTTCTTTATTTACAATCACTTAAGTCTAATTGCTTTAGAAGATAAAAGGTAATTTTTGATTTATGCAGAAAACCTGGGGGGAAAGCTTCTGAGCATTTTAATCTGGCGGAAGGAGAGGAAAAGAGAAATTAAAAAAAGATTTTATTTATTTATTTGTCGAGAGAGAGAGAGAGAGAGAGAAAGCACAAGCAGGCAGAGGCAGAGAGAGAAGCAGGCTTCCCCCTGAGCAAGGAGCCTCACATGGGACTCGATCCCAGGATGTTGGGATCATGACCTGAACTGAAGGCAGCGGCTTAACCGACTGAACCCTCAAGGCGTCCCGCAGGAGAGAGAATCTTAAGCAGGCTCCACACCTAATCTGGAGCCAGTGTGAGGCTGGATCTCAGGACCCTCATATCACAACCTGGGCTGAAATCAAGAGTTGGGAGCTTACTGGACTGAGCCATCCAGGCGGCCCGGAACATTTTGAAAGATATTCACAGCTGGGCTCTGAGTGCCTCCTGGAAGAAGTTGCACCCCGTGTGACAGTGTCTCTCCAGTTTTTACATTGTTATCGCTGCCCTGTTCCATATGGGACCACAGCTATAGCTGTTGCTATAGCACTGACCCCACTCAGCGGGCCGGGCGGTGGGACACAGAGCCTTCTCCAGGAGGGTGGGGAAATGCAGCCAGCTCACTGGGGGGACTGGGCTTTCTGTTCCAGCTTCTCCCACTTAGAGCCATGCTCAGCATATCATAAGGGAAACCAGTAGTCCTTGTGCCCCATGTGAAGGTGTGTTAACTTCTTCCTCCCGCCTGTCAGCTTGGCTCTGAGTTTGGTAATGATGACTCAGAGGCATTTGGTTCCCTGTCGTGGAGAGCAGGTGATGCTTCTGGTTATTCACAGGTGCTCTTCCTGGAGCAGTGGCCTCCTGCCGCCTCTGAGACTCTCGGGCTCTCTCTCCTCCCCGGGTTCAGTGCTCTGGGTGGGGGGAGACGCCAAGCCCTTAGCTGGTACTGTTGTGGAAAACCTCACAGAGACTCTGATGCGCGTGTCTACTGAGTCCTCTGTGTCGGCTTGCTGGGAAATCTTTATGGATCATTTTGGAGATGCTTTACCGGGACAGAGCGTCCCAGGCCCTCCTCCTCCTCTTCACCACCATCATCTTCATTAAGTGCCCAGTTCAAGGTGATTTTCTGTTTGATACTGAATCAAAAATTAAACAGCCTGGATTTCCTCTGTGTCGGATTATAACTTAGGATAAACACCATTGCCAAAGGGATGGGCACAAATTTATAAATATGACAGAGAGAGAAAACAAACTTGGTAGCAGCCAGCATGGGTGGACCCCGACTGGCATATCAGAAGGAGATCTGTAGGTGACACGGGGCCTCAAAGAAGAGGAAGTAGTTTGCCTGTCTCGGGTTAGTTTTTCATGGGGACAGGGACAGCAGAGCTCCCCTTCGCTGAGTCTTGGTGGTCAAAGAGAGTGTAGGAGTGGTGGGTGTTTTGGGGTTCTCTGTGCTCAGCTTTATGGAGAGGAGTCATGAGGTGACTGAGTTTTGGCCGCTGGTACCGGAGGTGGGTGGAGGGAGCCGTGCCTGGGAAAGAAACCAGCTTCAGACTCAGACCTGGGTTGGATTCATAGCCTTGGGACCAGCTGTAAGATCTGGGGCAAATCATGCAACCGGTAATTCTCAGCCTCATTTTATTTGTCTGTAAAATGGAAATAATAACATCTACTTTGCCTGAGGTATCTGAGATCCCTGGCCTGTAGCCAAAGAGCAGTTTCTGTTATCTTGGCACATTCTGTGTACCAAGGCAATAACGAAGCCTGGAGGACCCACAAGAAAAATTCTGGAGGGTTGTATTTCACCATGAATCTGCATTTTCTATAAGGTGGCATGGCCCTGAGTTAAAATTCTAGGTTTTTGTGCTATAAGAAGATCCACAGGGGCCCCTGGGTGGCTCAGTGGGTTAAGCCTCTGCCTTCGGCTCAGGTCATGATCTCAGGGTCCTGGAATCAAGCCCCGCATTGGGCTCTCTGCTCAGCAGGGAGCCTGCTTCCCTCCCCCTTTCTCTGCCTACTTGTGATCTCTGTCTGTCAAATAAATAAATAAAATCTTAAAAAAAATGATCCACAATCTAAAGAAGATGAAACTTTTTTTTTTTTTTTTTTTAAAGCTCTTGAAACCCTGTAAGAAGAGGTAAAGAAATCGACATTATTTAACACTAGCTTTTCTGGACAGTGGCTTGGAGATGGTGGGTGAGATAGGGATCTAAGCTGTGGGTAAGCTTCAGCCCTCAACCCTGTGTCTCTGTATACTGCCTGCTAATGCTAAGCCACAGCTTCCTTTTTTTATAAGTTTCCACATGTTTCCTCTGCAGCTGCAAGGCTGTCCAGGCTACAAGAAAGAGGCCCTGGGGTCCAGACATGGGCTGAGCTCTGTCCTGACCCCACTCCATTCCAATCTGGCACGAGGAGATGAGGACATGTCTTTGGAGCAGCCCACCAGAAGCCTTGTGAGGAGTGTGGGCAGAACGGATGAAAAGCACACAATTTCTGATTCAGAACACTCTGGGGCTAGAGGTTCTCAGATGTTCCTGCTCCGTGATCTTCTTCCTTTCTCTTCTTACCCTGCACACAAGAAAACCATGAAGAGTAGTGGGCAGAGAGTGCCCAGGAGACCTGAATTTGAGTTCTGTGTAATCTTGGGTTCCCACTACTCACTCTGGGCTAGGTCTCCTATCAGTAAATGACCAAAGTGGACAGAGGTCCTTCCAAGTTGCAGTTCCTGGGCCTTAAACTTCAAGGGCTTGCAGAACCTTCCCTGCAACACCTTCCCTCCTGCCCTGCCCGAGGCAGCCCACACGCCCAGGGCTCTGTTTCTCATGTCTCTGCTACTCTGTCTGCGCCATAGCCTGGCTATTTGCCACCTACCTTCTGGGTGGAGTGGAGGGTGCTGAGGGCTTGTGTTTAGAAAGGAAGTGAGAGAAGTCTGAGCCTGCTGCAAGCCTGGGTCGCTTGGGGAGGGTTGGAAGGGTGGGGCGGCTGAAAGTTTGTGGTCATTTCCATTTGCTTGGTGGAAATGGAGACTGGGGTGCTGGGAGCCAGAGACGATGCAATAGACACGATTTGTGGGGCTCTACTCCCTGGACATTTCACTTCTCTGCTTCAGGATTTTTGCATGAAACCTTTCAACACCGAGTGCTTAGCTAAAGCTTGGCACTGTTCCTCAGCCGCTGGCCTTCCTGTCCAACTGGCCGGGCTGCCAAAAGTGGCTCATTGTGTTTTGGGGCAGTGGGATTTACTGAGACCTATGATCTCATTCTTACATTTTTCTTCTCACAGTCCGCACTGGAAACCACAAACCTCATGCCCGAGATGGAGCTGAAGAAGCTGAAATGAAGGAAGGGTCCACACTGGGGAAATGAAGGAGGGGTAGTGAGAGATGTTATAAGAAACATCAATGTGGTCCCTCCATTATCTGTATATTCCAGAGGAAACCTCCAGAATGGCCCACTTCCTGAACATAGAAACATCTAAAGCTAGTGAGATTTCGTGACCCATAGTATTCTCTGCTTGGTGCCCAGTAATACGCTCAATGGAAGTAAAAATGCAAAGTATGGCCTGGAAAGAATTTTTGTTTTTACAGTTTTTCAGAAAGGACTGCCATCCGTAGCACTCTGCACGTGAAGCGGCAGATGGAGTTGCACGCGCCCCAGGGGAGGGAGGACGTGTGCAGCGATTTCTTTCTGACTCCAGTGTATTTCTTACTGAGACACAGGAAGGCTCATGCAATTTGATGCCTTGGCTCATCGCTGCTCAAGACTCAATTCAGCCCAAATTACTCTTGTTGGAGAAGTGAACTTGGATGGTTCCTTTAATGAGGCAGGAAAGGGAAATTCCATTTTCTGCCTGAGCTCCGTGCAGCCTGCCCAAAGCCTGAGGGGTCCGGATGCCGAGTCGGTGACCGACTTGGATCCAGGAGCAGCGGAGTCAGCAGATCTGAAGGCTGTGGCTCGCTTGGAAACAGATGCCGTTAAAGCAGAACAGAATCTCCTCCAAACAGGCTGTCACTCCAGCTCACATGGCCACCATCTGCTGTAGCAGTGTCCCCACTGTGCTGTGCTCCCGGCTTCTTCTGGTTACCTTCCCAGGCAAGGGTTGCTGCCTGGTTGGGGAGGCTGTAAGCTAGAAATAATGGCTTTAGCACCCTGACTCAAGCCAGGAGCAGACCTCTCTACTGTGGAATCGGGCCAGTGCCAGGAGAAGTCGGTGGTGGCCCCCCTCTGCTTTCTCCCTCTCACCAGTTCCCTCTCTCGGGCCCCCACCCTTTCTTTCTCCGGGCCTCTGGGTCTCTCTTGCTTGGCAGCTACATCTGGTGGGCCGGCTTGGAGCGATGAGTTTCTGCCTCCCAGCTCAGTGGGATTTGCAGTTTGATAGCCTT
>RCUC01096666.1:0-16230 GCA_003697995.1 Taxidea taxus jeffersonii | reverse complement strand
GGGGCTTCAGAGCCATTCAACAGCTGGCAAACCTCTCCCCGCCAGCAGCACAGACATCCCAGGATACGGGTTGCCATGGCATCGGGGCACCCAGCTGATCCAGGCCAGGGTCTGCAGCCACAGTCCCAGCACTACCATGTGCCCAGGTCGCTGCCCCAGCTCTGGAGCCCATATGGAGCCAGCAGAGTCTAGGGAACCCGCGGCAGGCCTCCAAGTCCTAAGGAAGAGCACTAACGAGCAGTAGCCCATCTCCTGCACAGAGCCAGGCTCTGAAGAGAACGTGTTTGGTCCCTCGGGGGCCAACCTCCCAGCTCAGAAGGCTAAGAGCAGATGGCAGGCAGCAGCAGCAAGAGAAGACTCAACCTTGAGGCGCAGCCTCCCCGGCCCTATCCTACAGAATGCAAAGAGAAGACCCTAGCTGCTTCTAGGATACCCAGATGATGTTGCTTTCCACCAGCATGCCTTGCTTTGTTTTGAGGTGACTCAGAAAAAGGTGGTTTAAAAGTCCATGTACAGGGGCACCTGGGTGGCTCAGTCACGGGGCGTCTACCTTGGGCTCAGGTCATGATTCCTGCTCAGCGGGGAGCCTGCTTCTCCCTCTCCCACTCCTTCTACTTGTATTCCCTTTCTCGATGTGTCTCTATCAGATAAATAAATAAAATCTTAAAAAAAAAGTCCATGTACAAACAGGAGCAGGACCTTTTCTAAAATGTCCTTCCTGGTGGGTTCAGGGATAGATCCTGGTTCTTGCCATGGGACTGAGGGAGCATCTGGGCCTGGCTTGGCCAGGAGAACCGCTCAGGCTGGGGGGAAGGAAGCAGCTACTCCTCTTGAACACAAAGACTGGAAATGCCTGGGGCCTACCAGCCAGCACTCAGCTCACTGTCCTAGTACAGCACTGTGGGTGTTAGGGTCCTGAGGGCCCAGATTCAGAGTCCAGAGCTTTGATGTCATTGCGGGGGCTGAGGGGGGGGAGGTTAGACAGGGGTAGGTAGCTGGAGGTGGCACAAGGGAACACATGGAATGTTCCACAGCCCTGGGATCCACGAGCTTCTTGGGTATGGGGCCCAGGCACCGCCCCCATCCCCCACTCCCTACCCCGACCCTGCAGTGTTTCATGTTGCACGTGAGATCACAATCAGGGTTCTTGGCCAAGTCCCGGAGAGAAAACCAACCCATGCTGGGTTCTCTGAGGTCTGGCTGTGTCCAAGAGTGGGGTCAAGAAGTGGAGCTGTGTTATCATTTTTTAAACGAATATTGTAAGTCTCTAATAGCCCCCGTCTCATCCTCGGGTTTGACCTGCCTCCGCTAGGCTTGTTCCTGCCACACCTGTGCCCTTCTGTGCCTCCAGCATGGTCTCCCAGGAGTTGGCATGCTTCAGATCCTGCACCTCCCATCTGAGAATGCTGTCCCCACTCCCAGGGCACATCTGAGCAACCACAGTTAGGCACACCTGGTAGGACCCGAGGTGGATGCCTGGCCCAAGCCGGCTCAAGCAGATTCCTTCTCTTAGGGATCTAGCAGAGGCTCCAAAATCACAGTGAACCTTTGCCTCGGGGCCAGCCTGAGCCAGGTGCTCTGTGAGCTGCAAAGCAGTGAGGGCAGAGCTGCAGGATAAAGACAAGGAGAAGCAGAAAGGTGGGTCTGATGGTCGCTGCTCCCTGGTGCCTGGCCCACTAGAGCCCAGGGCTAGAACCTGAGCCATCCTGAGCTACATGGCATACCTTATATCCTCCTCATAAGATCACTTTTTGACTTAAACTGGCTTCAGGGGTTCCTATTACTTGCACTGATAGAGCCTTCATGGAAACGTTCTCTTTCCCTTGACTCACCCCGGTCGCCTACACCTGCCTCCAGGTACGGGTTCCCAGCCAAGTTCTCAGGACCCAAGACCCAGCCGGCAAGATACAAGAATGGGCCTGCAGAGGGATTGGGGATGGCCATACCCACCTCCTTAGTGAATTCTGTGGGATGTGGGAGGGTAAGACCTCCAGGGGAAGGCATGTCCTCAGGCTAAGAGCCAACTGGCCGTTTCCTTCTTGAGAACATGAGCTTTCTACCTGCCAAAGGTCTTCCAGCCCTTGAGATGTGTCAGGCTTGGTGGGACAGGAGCTAGCATTTATGCTGTACTTCCTCGGTGCCCGTGACCACTGAGCAATTAACTCTCATCATCATCAAAGAATGCTATGAGCCTGGCTCCATTATCATCCTCATTTTCCATAAGGGAGAACTAAAGCACTGAGGGGTTAAGTGACTTGCCCAGATAACACAGCCAATGAGAGCTGGGATTTTGAACAAGTAGGAGCTCTCTAGAGCACTCCAGTCAGGTTCTGGAGTCATAAAAGTTTCTCTTTTCCTGGTGAGGCCAGAAAATTAAGAAGAGAGAGTTTCCATGATGGGGAATGGTTGGTCCCTTCTTGATGCCCTTCTTGCTGGAAAAGCCATTGAGGGGTCCCGAAGTTCTGGGGAACCATCAACACTGGGAATCCCTGCTGGGCCCGCCCTTGGACAGGATGGTACAGAGGCAAAGGCCAAGCATGCTAGCACAGGGGCAGATAAAATGGGGCCAGGCTACCCTCTGCCCCTGCCAGGATGGACCCAGGAGAGGGAGATGCTGGGTGGCTTGTTCTCCCCTCTGCAGGCCAGCCTAGGATAAAGCCCACAGACAGCAAGCAAAGGCAAAACTGAGTGACCTCAACTCTCCCTGTCAAAACTGCATGGACAGACTGGTTACCCCGTCTATGGCCTTCAAGACTGAGCCCAGTTAATCTCTTTAACTCATTGACTTAGCTCTCCCTGTGACAGAGAAGGAAGCCAAGCTCCCTCTCTTTTCATTGGAGGTTACCACCCATGTAACTTTGGAGAACTTGTCCAACCTTGCCATGCCCATCTGTGAAATGGGGATAGTGAAACTTGTCTTATGGATTGGTCACTGGGATTAAATGAATGAACCTCTGAAAAGTTCCCAGGCAATGAGATGGTGGCAGAATTTAATAAATGGGGATTATTTATTAATAAGGAAGACCTATGCAATCGAGAGGCCAAGTGCTGGGTATTCCTAAATAAAGCACAATGGAAGGACGGAGAAAGGAGCCTCTGAGCCTCCTGTCCTGTGCCAGGGTCGCCCACCTCCAGTTCCCTGCCACCCCCAAGGCTGGTACATGCCCCGGCAGTTCATCATTCCCAGGAGGGCTGCTGACCCTGCCGTGACTTCGATTCCTTTCCCATAACCTGAAGTACATTAAGGAAAGCTCTTCAAAGGGCTGCAACTAATACATGAATAATAATAATCAATTAATCAATCCCCAGGACCCGTGCCTTCTTCCCAGCCTGAAGCCCAACGGCTTTATTGTAGTCATATTATAAACTTCTACAGATGGGACGACCTGCAGGGGCTCCATCGACGGCCGTTCTCACTGCCAGAAAGAAGACTTCACCCAGGACAGTCTGGAAGGGGATCCAACGAGGCCATGTTCATCCATCGGTCCGTCTGTCCCAGGACAGAAGGACTGAGTCCCCCAGGCACTGGCACTCAGGGGGAGGCTCCGGCCCACACAGAGCCCAGGTCTTGTCCCAGCGTCTGCTCAAAGGTTCCTGAGCCAAGGCCGCAGAGCCCTCTGCCTGGAAGCTTCTGGAAGCTTTGGAAAGATCTCCAGTTGCATGCAGGCCGAAGCAGAGATGCATTCTCCACTCTGGCCTGTAGCCCGAGGGCCAGGAGGAACAAAGAGAGACCCTGGGCTCTTTCTGACTTTCTTTTTAACTCTTCTAGATTTATTCAGGTATTTCAACAAACAGAAACTACATCATGCATGGTTACTTTTTGCCTTTGTACAACAAAACTAAGTACTCGGTGTGTCTGCAGAGGTCTGATGCTGATTTCTCTCCTTTCTTTCGGTAACATCAGGCAGACTTTTCGATGTTATCCAGTTTTGCACAGTCACTAGAGTGTCGCCTCATGAATTATTAAATCAGTGCTTCGTGGTAATACATAATTTCTTATCAATTATTCATGCTAATGTGTGTGTAGTTTACTTAATTGTGTTATTGACGATCAAAAGTAATTTCCTGAAAGTCCTCAAGGACACAAAATTTAATCAGCGTAACTACTTCTCAGATGCAATGCTGTTAAGTATTCTTAATTTGCTCAACAGTTCACTTATTTATGTACCTTTCTGGAGGAAATACGAGTTTAATCAAACAATTAGATTGAAGAGTTAGTGTACATAAGGGCTTGAGCTTACAGCATTCAACCCAACATTCGTAATTACAGGGAAACGGAAGCAACTCTGCCGCTTTTTGGCAAATCGTTTCATCTTGGTACTCAACAAGCAAAATACAGCAGGAAGAAGGATCTGACTTTTTTTTTTCTTTTTAAAGAGACAGTGTATTTTATCAAATGCTTTGCAGTCATCAGAAACGAGGCACACTACACTCAGGGAGTACCAGTGGGGGGCTTCTTGGCGAGGGGGGTGACAAGGGGAGCAGGGCGATCCAAAGATAGAACATGTTGATTATAATAACTGAGAGGAAAATAATGGTCATAAAACCAACGACGGTTTGCATGGAAACGCCGTCAGTAAGCCGTTCAAGACGGCAACCTTTCAGGTACCTGAACCCCCTGTGAGGGAGTGACAAAGCCCACGCTATTGCACATTTTCCCTTGGATCTCTTCAAGTTTACCATCCACATGAGAGAAAACACACCCAGGAGATCGAAACTGAAATCTCTAGGAAATTTGGCCCTTTGGAATGAATTCTCTTCGAACCACAAGGAAGCCCTCTTCCCCATGCTCCATTTCTCCACATACATCATTCTCCTCTTGTTTCCTACCTTTTTTTTTTTCCTTCTGTAAAAAAAATAAATCAATAAATAACACCGCCGGGGAAGCCCCTCCATGTGCCAGGGACCTGAGGAAAGGTCGTTCATCCAGATGTGTACAGATGTCAGAGACGATCGTGGGAGCTTTCTCCTGCTCTGGATCAGAGGACTGCTTTCCACTGGTTAACTGTCCACCAAACTAGAGGTCTGGTCCAGAGAGGTGGGGCCTGCAGGGGGACTTCGTTGTGGGAGTCCACACTGGCTCGGTGCCTGCTCGTCATGATGGTGGCCCCAGTTCACGGAGCTGGCTGACTGGCCCAGCCTCCCTGGCCGGAAGTGCCCAGTGGGCCCCCCCAGGACAGGCTGTGCCTTCCCCTCCTCACCCTACGTCTTCTCACCCTCTATAAACTAACTCAGCCTACAACTAATATCCTTCAACAAGAGAAAAGGGGGGTGGTGCTGCTAATCTCGGTGGAGGGACGTAAGAGTTCGTTGGGATTACACCAATTTCCTGGTTCTTCATGTAAGGGGCACAGTCCCACTTCAGAGCACAAGACTCAGCCTGGGGCGTCCGTCTCTCAAGGATGACCCACGCCGCAGTTCTTGGGGTTGGTAAGACCTTCAAAGGCGGCCCAAGAAAGCGACAGGAAAGTGAGGGGGTGAGCAACTCTACTTCCCTCCAACACTTCTGGACCCAGATGGAAACCCTAGGGGTCTCACCACAGAGTGGTCTCCGGTGCCCACGAGTTTCATCTGGACTTGTCACTGGAAGCCAGGACCACACAACCCCGCCGGTAGGACTCCAGAGGCACTCTCCAGATGCCAAGGGGGCTGTGGGTCTCACTTCCCTTCCTGAGTCCATGAGGAGGCCCAGGGCCGCGGGCTTTCTTTGCTTTTTGGAGAGTTTTCCACAGGGGCTGAGGCTGGGAGAAGCAGGGGGTGGGGGGGAGGGCGCCTCTGGCCTGGGCACTCGGGACCCTCATACACTTTTGTCCCCCTCACTGTGTTCCTTGGAGGGCGGGTTCTTGTCCTGGCTGCCATCGGGGGGTGCCGGCTTGGCCGCAGGGCTGGGGCTGCTGCTGGCAGAGGGCAGGAGATTGGCCGACTGCAGGACAGCCTCGGAGTGCTCACGGGCCTTCATGCGCAAGGCGGCCACACTGGCCGTGCGGTTGCTCTGGCAGCCGTAGGTGGGAAGGAACGACAGCCCCATGGGGTCTGGGACACAGCAAGAGCACAGCGGGCCCCCTGAAAGAAGGAAAAACAACAGGCTGCCATCAGTGCCCACATTTTGTCTCCCGGGACATGAGGTGGGGGCGACGGGGTCAACTGATTCTGTTTTGGTTCAGGATTCTAAAGGGAAAGGTGACATGACAAGTGCTCAGGACCCCAGAGATGGGCCCAGTGCAAGAAATCCGGTTGATAACCCAAGGAATCATCAGAGCTCTGGGGAGACCTGACCAGTCCTGCTTCCTCACCAACCAACTGGGTGGCCTTGGGCCAATGTCTTGGCTTCTCCTTCTGCAAAATGGAAAGATACCTACCTCCCAGGATCATTATGAGGAGCCAATAAAGAAATCCCACACTTCCCAAACTAGGTGCCAAAGCACCCCTGAGAACTCACAGGGGCACTGTAGGGACGTTTTCAACCTTTGAAGACAAAAGGGAGCCCCACCATTTTTCAAGCGGCTCCTAAGTTGCCAGGACATTAATACTCACTGAGCTGCTTAGACCTAGTCATTTAATAAACAAAACTGTTAGGTATTTCTGAGGGCCCAAGAGAGTCATGAAAAATTAACTGAGACCCTCAGGGCACTGTGAACTGAGTTTTAAGAACCTCTGAAGGAATCAGTTTGGAAAGCATTTAGCATAGGTCCGATGCATGTAACAGGGCTTGGGAGCAACAGCGTGGCCCCCAACCTGCTGGCCAGAGGGTATAAACCAGCCCAGAAACACACTGAGCTCACCCCTCTGCCAGGCTCAGTTTGAGGATCCTCCCTCTTGACGGGTCATCCTCAATTGTGCATTTATTCAACAACTTTCCGTGAGCACCCAGCACTCTTCTAGACCCGAGTGACCATCACCAGCAATGACGCAGCAGGACCCGACCTCACAGAGTACAGGTCTAGTGGAGAGCCACATAGGAGCCCTGAGTCCCTGATACAAAGACAGGTGGTGACACATGCTATGGAAAACACGGATGGAGCACAGCACTTGGCAGAGACCTGAGGGCAACCCATCAGGGTGACAGCCACGGGAAAGAGCACACAGACAGGAAGAAGAGCAATGCAAAGACACAGACATAGGATTAGAAGTCACCAGTTCAGGGAATAACAGGGTGTTCAGACTGACCGAAGCCAGAGACCGCAGGTAAGGGCAGAAGCAGGCGGGTTAAGGTCATCAGGGCCAGACTGCAAGATTCAGGGCAAGGAAATATCAGCAGGTTGGAGTAGAGAGTGCTGTGGGCTTCTCTGCATGAGGGGCAGGGTGGGAAGGCTGGGGGGTAAAGCAGTCCTCAGGGAGAGTGGCTTGGCTCAACTCCGCATCCAAATGAATAGAGGGGCCATTCCTAAGATGGGGGCAAACAGAGAATGTTGTCTCTCGGGGGGTGGGGGTATGCCTGTGGAGGAGGAGGATGGGGAGAGTCTGGAACCTCTTGGTCCTTCTGCCCATCTGAGTTCTGAGGGGAGAAGTGAGCAGCGCTCAGCAGGGCTGGCACCATCCCTGTTCCTTGAGGGACACCGGTGTGTTCCAGCTGCCGACCCCAGGCAGGTGTGGGGGCAGGAGTCACATAGATTTTGCCCCCAGACCCAGTGGGTAGATTCAATTGGTGGCATGACATACTTTGAGAGATTTTCTGAGCTCCCAAGACGGGACAAGTGGTGGGCCTCCTTGTGTGATCCCTGCGGGACAGGCCCATCCCCAGAGCTCCACGCCCCTCCCCACCCAGTCACCTCAGACCAGCTCCAAAACCAGAGTCCCCCAGGGGAGCCAGAGATGGACTACCATGACCCTGCCAAGGACAGTTGGGGGTTAGTACCTCTCCCTGAGGCCTGAGACCTGGGTCCACCTTGCCCACTGGCCACACATGGATGGGCAACCTTCTGACAAGGGAGGGCACCACAAAGCCAGTCCCTCACCTCTTTCACTGTGCTCACTGGCTTTGGAAGAAGCGGATCCAGAGACCAGTTGTACCGGGGAACCAAAATCCCTATCTGTCAAATGAATCCGAATTCCTCCCGGTGGTCTCCAAGCCCTTGCATGATTGGGTTGGCATTGTGTTCTCCTCCTTCCCATGTGCTGGCAGGGACTTTCCTCACATGCTCCCTGAGCATCACAGCAGAGCCAAAAAGAAAGCTGTATTACCCAGAGTTCTCCCCTTTTTCAGATGAGGAGACTGAGGGTGAATAGTAAGTGGCCAAGTGGGACCTCCTCCTCAACAATTGTGTCCCTCTGTCTGAAAATAGCGCTCATTCCATCCCAGCTTGGACACTTCCCTGGGCTCAGCCTTTAGTGAAGAGCCCTGCCCTCTGCCTTGGAATAGTCTCCTCGTAACTCTCTCTCTCTTTAGAGCTCCCGGTCACATCCCACTCTGCTCAAATCCCACAGCATTGGCCACAAATGGTAGGGGGATCATTGATGGTTTGTTGACTTGTTTGTTTTCTGTCTCTCCCCCTCAAGAGACTGCAGACGTCCAACAGGTTAAGTGGCTTCCTGAATCATTCAGCACTCTGTCCCCAACACCTGGCATAGTACCTGAAACAGGCCAGGCCCTTGGAAAATACCCAGGGAAGGAAGGAAGGTGGGGAGGGCCATCAGCCCTAGTGCCTGTTTGTAGGATCAGTGCTCATGAGAGCCTCAGCAACATCCACGGGGATGTTCCCACCTCCTTTCCTGGGGACAGGTGTCCCCATACCAGCGCCAGACCCCTACCTCTCCCCTCAAACACACCGGGGCATCTCTCTCTTCCTTTCCAAGCCTGCTCAGAGACAGAAGGATGCTCACCTTTACCAGCCCCCATGGTGGCCCCCTGTCCCCATCCCAGCCACCCTGAGGGGTGTGCGTTACTCTACAGGTAAGGAAACTGAGGCTCCAGGACTAACCGGCCTGACTTGTACAGTTTACTGAGAGGTGGGACCAGAATCTTCCGGCAGTGTTTCGGTTCTCCGGCACAATAACAGGAGGTGGAAACAGAGCTGCGGCCTCCTACCTGGTCCTGACTGGGGGTCATTACAGCCGGTAGCAGACCCTAGGACGAGCGTAGGACAAATCACAAAGGCCGACTTTACAAAGGGAATTCTGAGATCCCAGGTCACAGCCCCACACCCCTGGTGGGCTTCTAGCCTCGCGCTATTTCCAGCAGCAGGAAACAAACAGAATCACGCTGGGTCAAGTCCCGAGTCCATTTTCCCCTCGGGCCTCACTCAGCGCAGCCACGCACAGATAACACCAGTGGCGGCTCAGCAGGGGAGGGGCAGACTTTGTGGGGACAGTGTCTGTGCCATGAGCCCCAGGAGCCACCCAAGGACTGGGGTCCCCTCCAGGTCTCCCTCCCAAAGGGAGCTCGTGTGTGAGGGGACCATACACAAAGAACGATGGGAATACTGGGCATTTTCCTCTCTGTGTCTGTTTAGAATTCTTCTCATTTTTCTACAACAAATGTAAAGTTCTTTAAAAATCAGAAACACTACTTTCAATTGTAAGTGAATGTTAAGAAGAGGCAAATTTGAGGAGGGCCCATGAAGAGGCTGGGGAGCCTGAGCCATGTCCATACTAAAAGTCTGAGGGGAGCTTGCCTGGAGCTGTGGACTGTCAGAAACCTGGGAGGGACCACAGTCCTCAGAATCTGCCCCAGGCAGCCTGATCCATGTCAGAGCAGCCCAAGAGGGTCAGGCTGATTCTTGCCTCCAGCGAGGCTTTGCTCCAATGTAAGCAACAAGCGGAGAGTTAAACAGTCTGTGACTCAGTGAGGAACATGACACCTGTAGAATGAAGAAGGGCCACTGGGACAAAACAGAGCCTCTTTCCCTGGGATCCACAGCCTACAAGGTCACACAATGGGCTCCCAAGAAAGACACCGATAACTACACTCTTGGTCCTCAAAACCCAGACTTGGCAATAAGAGAAATATATTAACTCACAGAACCAAGGCTATGGGAAGGAGCAGAGTCTGCACCCGCAATCTAGTTTACCCCCCACACCAGATGGATGGGGAAAGTGAGGACCAGGAACCCAATGACTCTGGGACACTCTGTGGTTAGCTCTCAGGGCTATGCATACAAAGGAGAAATGCTGAGTCTTTAAAAGGAAGGAAACTCTGACACATCTGTAACCTAGATGGACCTCAAGGACGTTATGCTAAGTGAATAAGCCGGTCACAAGAAGACAAATCCCGCATGAGTCTATTTCCATGAGATGCCCAGAGCAGGCAAATTCATGGAGGCGGAAAACAGAATGGTGGTTGTCAGGGTTTGAGAAAAGCAGAAAATAGGAAGTTCTTGTTCAGTGGGCAGAGTTTCAATTTTGAAAGATGAAAAAGTTCTGGAGATGGATGGTGATGATTGTTGCCCAACAAAAGGAATGTATTGAATACTTTTGAATTATCACTTAGAAAGAGTTAAGATGATAAATTTTATCTTCTACATATTTTATCAGAATTAAAAATAAAATAGAGTAAAATACATTCTTATAAATAAACCTGTAAGAGCCAAAAGAGAGTTCAGGTCAAGGTCATCAGGATCACGAGGACTGCCCATGACTCTTGAACTTCTTTATGGCTCCTCCAGTGAGTGAGGACCTCCAAAGTCCCTTGGGCCAAGCACTCCCACCCCAGCCACATATCACCTCGCATCCACGGGCTAATGTCCTCAACCCACCTGGCCAGTTGTGTCTTTGGCTAAGGAAGCAATGCATGGCTTACACACCTCCTTTGAGCTGGGCTTCTGCACCAGACTCCATTTCATGCCTGTGGAGTGGGCATTTCCACAGTAGGGCGGCAGACCCTGAGACAGGCATTCAGGCCAAGAAGATTCTTGGCATACAGCTCTTAAAAGCAGACGTCATCCTCTTTCCTCATCTACACCCCAAGTCTGAACTATAGCAAAGGTGTCCTTCAAAAGGGTCGATGTTTATAGGTGGACTCCTACCTATCCAAACAGCCACATTGAGGAATGCTGACAGAGGCAGAGGAACCACTGGAAATCACTCTTTTTGCCCTACCCTTACTTGGAAGACAACTTGGAAGATGTGCCAATCCAGAATGTAGATACGGGAAGACAGAGAGGCAATCTGCACAACAGAACAAGATCAAAATCAAACAAAGAGACAAATCTAATGTGCCAGTGTTTATCAGGGAAAGGTGTAAAGTCTATGGTCTGTGCCCAAAGGTCCAACTGTACAGAGGGGGTGGGGCTCAGTGGAGCATGTGGTCGGTATGACTTCCCGGTAAGCTCACTGTGACACTGTATGGTTATGGGTTGCCTTCACAGAGGTAGAAACTGTGGGAAAAAGGAGGATAAATTCTTTCTCCTCTCTGTCATGGTCAGACCATCAGACTAGAGGGAGGGGAGAGGGGAGGAGAGAAGGATGAAAGAGAGGAGGGAGAAGTAAAAAATGGAAGAACTGAGGCTACTTAGCTGAGCTGACCTCAGGGCACAATGGATATGAGGTAACTGTCTCTGACTATCTCTCCCTTAGTGACAGGGGTGAAAGAGAAGAAATGGCCAAAAGTCTGAGAAAAACAGAGTTTTTCTTTCTCTACCATCACATGCTATACATATGCAAAAGGCTCACTAGGTTCCTGGTCATCAGACCCTGAAGCCACTGACAGGACATTAGAGAATCTTCATGCACAGTATGGGCTATTGAACAAGAAAAGGCTTTAAATCCCTTTCAACAAAAAAGGAGTGGTTTTAGAACGGAAAGTGAATTATAAAGTTGAGTCCTTCCAACTTTAACATGTTTTCAGAATTTCAGCTGATGGTGATAGAACTTAAATTGTCCAACCACCAGCATCTCCCTTAACTCCTATCATCCTTTTTTTAACAAAGAAAAAAAAATGATTTCCACAAATAGGATTCTCATAAAACTAACTCTTGATTTCTTCATGATTCCACAGTACCAATGGCATCACCAGATTTCCCCAAATGCCTCGTGCTCAAATAACTTCAGCGACCCAGCTGAAAACAAGAAGTAACAAAATGGAGATTCGTCCTCTGGCATGCTCAGGACGGCAGATGAGCCAATAGTTACCAGGTAAAAACCCAGACCCCAGAGCACATGCACTTTGTCCCTGAAAAGCCATACTCAAGGCCCTCACTAGAGTATTTAACGATCCTTTCAAGTGCACTTCTGACATAAATGGTTCGGTTTAAAAGACTACCACAAACTAGAGACAAATGTGCCTGCTAATGGCAGACACACTGATGGGTAATATTGAGAAAAGGTACACAAAGCCAAAAAACTCAAAATGCACATTAACCTGGAACCAGCCAGTACCAGGGCAAGCAAGCAAAAGGGGACACCTCAGGATGGCCTGACAGCTCTGACCCACACAGCAGGAACCGCCACAGAGACATGACAGCTGAAAATGTTTTGACAACTTCCTGTGACTGTTAGTGATGGGGAGACCATCCTCCCCATCCAGACCTTCCTGAGCCAACCTCAGGAAGGACCACGCACCCTCCTTTATTATGTCAGGGAGGTAACAAAAACCCTCAAAAAAATGTCTAGCCCAAAATCGAGTCATCCATTATCAAGTTTCCATAAAATGAGAACCACAACAGGCCTTCTCTGGGACCTGAAAGCCGGATGCAGCCTGTCTCTGAGGTGGAAGAAAGGGGGATTTGAAGTTTGGCCCCCAGCCCCACTGTTCACCTGTCATAGGGTTTCTCGCCATCTGTCCACACTTCAGGTTCCTCGTCTATGAGGGGAGGTGATACACCCACTTTTGGGAGACATTCCATAGCACACTTAGTACTAAGGCCTCTAACAATTACTATTTCCCTCACCTCATACAAATTAAAGGGTAATTCTAAGTCACAGTTCACAACTTATTCCAATTACCGATTTGTTTCAGTCACCGCTGAGGCCTTGTGAGCATCCCCCCGGAACACCCAGGATGAGCCGTGAGCTCTGCACAGTCGGGAGTGTGGGGGAGCCATCCCACCAGCTCTGCTCCCAGGCCTGAGAGATGCCCAACCAACCACCACAGTGTGTCCTTGGATGTCCTGTGTCCTCAGCAGAGCCTTTCCCATCAGACCAAAAACCAAAATAATTTATTCTGCCAACAGAATCTTGAGGAGGAAGATGATCTTTAAAAGTGTCCTTTTTTTAACTACTGGATTTCCAGAGTTGGGGCTCTAGGGGTTTTTTCCCTTTTTTTTAAAGTCTTTCAAAAAGGTATAAATCATGAATGGGCTAAAAATTAAATTAGCTACAATGTAAGTCAGTCCAGTGTGGTATACAGTGATGGTAACTGTGACCAACCTCATGGCCCAGCAATAGGGAACTGAGTAAGTTGGAGTCACCCAGAGAGAACACGCTAAAGCTATGACAAAAGTATATTATAGGAAGATACTTAGCGCCATGAAAAAATCAATCATAATGACATATAATAATGAAATATTAAGTTTAAAAAGTAGGTTAAGAATAATTAAGTCAATAGGACTCCATTTTGGTACATGTATGTATGAGTTATTGTATATATGCACATATCCATGTACAACCATATGTCATATCTATGTAGGATCATAGATATAATACATGTGAAAATTTATAAGCAGAAAATATTGATAAATTTAAACTTTTTGATTTAAAATTTTTAATTTCTAAATAAGTTATAAAATATATAAATTCATTAGAGATATATATTTATAGATGGGAAGACAACAAATGTACCAATACCAAATATTCATAGCAGTTGATTATGGGTACTAAGGGTATGAGTGATTTTATATAGTTTCTTTGTGTTTTATCATATTTTCCACTCTTTCTAGCCTGGCCAGGTATTAAGGTCATGAAAATGGTGTGTCCTTTTTGTGCCTTGTGATTTCCAGCCTTCTTCCATTCACATGATGAGAATGGATGCTTTCCTTTAGGACAGAGTCCCACTGAAATTGTCAAGGAATAAGGGCCACGGCCTCAGCACCCAGATGCAGCTCCATAACTATTAATGGCCTGGGTCTACACTGACCAATTAACCTGGGGTGGACAAAGTGCCTTGGAAAACCCACCAGGAACACTTGGTCAGTCTCCCGTTCTGTGTGGTCCAAGATTAGCAAGTCCCTAAGCACCCCAAGCATGGGGTACAACCAACTCACCAGCAGACGAACCCCCTAAAAGACCACAACCTCTCCCCTCTGGCCCTACCAACACATACCATGACCAGCATCTGCATGAGAGCATCTGGCCCTAAAATGAAGCCTGAAAATGGTTTTGTTTGGAGAACACACAACCTCCTGGACACTAAATTAAAACACACAATTAGATTTCCATTAAGTTACAGCAAATTCTGCTGAATTGATCTAATCGGCCTACATTCCTACATGACATCATGCTTTAAAGGCTTGGCCTGAACATAAATACTTAATGTAATAAATACAGTCTGAAATATTTGATCTTCTTGGCAGTTTAATTGATCTACTATAGAGACTGACAGGAAAAATTAAGTTAGTTCTGTCTCGTCTCTGTCGATAGCACATTTTCCTCATAAAGGCACGTGCGTGAACTACAATGTTGGTTTCAAGTAAAGCTCTCGCACACTGATTTCTTGCTGAAAGTTCAGGTTAAGGGTAACAGAATTGAACAAGGAACTGAGTGTGTGGATTTATGACACCTTTAACACAGTGCCATAGTTGATGTCTTTTGATAGATAGATAGATGGTAAATATATTTTGTGATTTGTAATAACAGCCCCTGGGCAAGAGTGCAGTGTTGGTAGATGCCTACCACATTTAAGCACAGATTTTTAGATGCTGTAGCTATGCGTGTTCACCAGTAATTAAGTGCACAAGGTCAAATTCATATCCCAATGTCTTCTACCTCAGAAGGCCTGATGTGCTTTGTCCCATCTCCATTTTATGCTTTATATTGCCTTTCACCATGAGTTGTGTTTATTTGATGATGATGATGATGATGATGATGATGATGATGTTGAGTTTTGTACCCAGCTCACCTGCCAAACTTGCCGTAAGTGCCCTTCCCCCACACTCACCCCTGTACTCCTGAAGCCAGAACTGAAATGTACCATTTGGGTACAAAGTAAAGACTGAAGAGTTGGAGAAGGCAGAAAAGGAGGAGGAGTCTCCCCTTCCTGACTGAGCTGGCATACCTTAAGTCCTCAGAGTTACCATCCCCCAGGTTCTAAACTTCCTCGGTACCTCCTGGAGAGAAACAGTGCTCATGGCAAAGCTGCTCAATCTGATTCATGTCAAAATCCCCAGGTTACTATGGCAGGTTATTCTGCTAGAACCGATGCCCAGTCCCACCCCTGCCTGAACTCCACCTAGCACTTGTAAGCCCACTCTTTTGACATCTGTTCATCTGTTCAGAAAATGCTCCTTGGCGGGAGACAGTGCAGCCAAACATGCCTTGTACTGGGACCATCTCAGGGCCAGCGCCAGGGTCCCCTTTCCGCTTGGATGTCTTTGAAGGGGCAAACGAAAAATGACAACACCAAGATCCAAGAAACCTGGCATAGCCCAAGGAGCAGGGGGACACACGTTCTGGGCAGGCCAATGCCAGTTAGCCCTCCCTCCTCCGAGTGGCAGCCAGAACTTGATGCAGGCAGGCTGCTTCTCCTGCTGCCTCTGGGCACAAGCCAGAAACCTTCTGCTCAGCTCCATGCACTCCAGGGCCCCATTGATTAGCAGGAAGGGCAAACCCATCAGCACCCATAGGAAATGGCTTCTGGAAAGTGAGTTGCAGCTTTTAAAGCCAGAGAATGACAGCAGGTGCCTGTAAAAGGAACAGAATCAATACAGGGTGTGGGGAGTTGGACAATGGGACACCTGGGTCCCTGACTTGTCCTACTTCTGACAGATATACTATGTGACCTTGGACAGTCCTTTCCCCTCTCTGGGCCTCAGTTTCCCCACTATACTCAGGAAAGTTAACATACTCTTTAAGAAGATTCCTTATAAATCTTAGTGCTGGCGTTCTCTACCCCCTGTCTTCCTGATATCAACTAGGCATGGAGAGGGCTAGGGCTGAACCAACCACTTTCCCCATAAGAAGTGGCTACCTTCTGCCCCTTAGGTTCCCTGCTCCCCAAATACCTATACCCTTACAAACAAAGCCAAGGGCCCCAGAGGGCTGTGTTGCTTTCTTGGAGCTTCACATGCCTCAGAACTCATTAACTGTGCGTTGGAGGCTGAGAGGCTCTCCCATTGAGGAATGATTCTGAGCAGTTCTGGG
>RCUC01096652.1:0-26562 GCA_003697995.1 Taxidea taxus jeffersonii | reverse complement strand
CCCCCCCCCACCTCCTCCATACCCACAGCTAAAATATATAAACTGAAGCAAAATTGTAAGCAAGATCAGTTGTGAAACAACCCTCGGCATAAAAAGCCAGCCCAGAAGACGGACTGCCAGCCCTAGGGAAGGAAGTTTAGCCACCTAGAGGGGGAGGGAGGGAGTGCGGGAAGGGGAGAGCCAGGAGGGCTCCAGAGAAAGCCCTAGATGTGGGGGCAGCTTGTCCCACCCATAGGGAAGGGGGCTAGCAGGCCACAAAGGGGCCAGTGTACTGAGGGAGGGAGGAGCAGAGTGCTGGGAAGAGAGGGAAGGATGGGCGTGTGGAGGCCAGCGGAATATTCACTAGGATATTCTCCCACTGCAGCCCAGCACCTCATCACGGCAAGCTGCTGGGCAGATTTCTTTTTTTCCCTTACTTGCTCAGAGGTCCTTTTTTTTTTTAAGTTTTATTTATTTATTTGTTAGAGAGAGAGAGAGAGAGAGAACGCGCACAGGCAGACAGAGTGGCAGGCAGAGGCAGAGGGAGAAGCAGGCTCCCTGCCGAGCAAGGAGCCCGATGTGGGACTCGATCCCAGGACGCTGGGATCATGACCTGAGCCGAAGGCAGCTGCTTAACCAACTGAGCCACCCAGGCGTCCCTCAGAGGTCCTTTTTAAGGTAGTCTCTCCCGCTGGTCTTCCTTGGGGCAAAGGTCACACCTCCCATGGCTCACCTGGCCTGGCTAGTCTGGTCCTTCCCTAGGCACAGTCTTACCTCTCTGCTGGCGTTAGTCATGCACCCCACCCCCTCCACCAAAGTCTGGGGTCCCCCCAATAAAAAGGCTGTTCCCCAGAAGGCATTCCCCAAGCCGTGATGCCTGCTACAAGTCCCAGGTTCTTTCCTGGCTTACCCCATTCCTCCAGGCCACACACCTCTCCAGTGAAGTCACAGGGATCTCGGAGACAACCCAGATCACTGTGCCTGAGGGTTCAGGGCAGTGGGCAGGGAATTTGGCCCAGGTTTTCAGTCTCCCTACAGCCGGCAAACGCCTTACCGGCAGGGAAGTGTCCCTGTATGCCAGCACCTGGGCACAGAAGAAGGATTTCATGAATGTGAGCTCAGCAGGGTCTGGTTTGGGCCAGTCTATCTGGGCAAGCTGGTACCTGGCTTAAGGCAAGACCCCAGTCAGTGGCAGTGACCCAAGGATTCCACCAAGGCTGAGCTGACTGGTTGCAAACAGGAAGACAGAGATCCCTACAGCATAGGTCTGATATACACATAATTGGTCACCTTCTCCCCTTTGAGATTCCCTTTTCCCTAACTTGGCTGCCACATATCACCAGGGGAAGGAACTGGGGATACCCCACCCCTTTCCCTGGAACCCAGACAATTAGCACCTGCCTCCACCAAGGGAAGAGAGGGGTTTGGGGGACCATCAGAAACCAACCCCCGGGGGTGGGAGGGTTTGCCAAGGCAAAAAGTGTAGGCTGAGCGCAGGAATCTGGCCTGCTCACAATCCTTTGAGGAGGCGGCCTGTAAATAATAAAACAAGGAACACTGGCTTGCCTCTCAGGGCGAGTGACGTGTCACCTACCAGCCATCGGTGGGAGAGCAGGGCTGGGGAGAAAGATAAATGGAGAGAGAGGTACACTGGAGGGCATGAGCGGGTGGAGAAGGAACACCAGCGAAGTCCAGACCAGGTTCCCATAGCACAGACGCAATTGGTTCTCCAGAGGCTGCTCCGCCAAGGCCTCAGAGACGCTAGTCGCCCACAGAGAAGCGGCTGTGACAACAGCAACTACTACCTGCAGGCTCTCGGGGCCGGAAGGCAAAGAGCTGGGACTCCGCACACCCCTCCGGTCGCCGCGGCTGGAGAGGGCTAGGGCCCTGTCCCCAAACCCCGAACTAGGCTGGCTCTCCTCCTTGTCCGGTAGAGCCCCTCGGAGAAGCGAGGGAACCCGGGACAGGCTCGGTGCAGCCGCCAAGAGCTACGGAAAAACTTCGCCCGGGCACAGCTCCCCCGGGGACTCGGCGGAGCCAAGGGCAGGGAGCTGCGACAACACGGGTGCCGGTGGGGCAGGCGCGCTGGGAGCGGAGGTGGGACGCGGAGGCCGGGGGTCCCGAGGAAGGCGTCCTGGCAAACCAGCCCCCTGCCCAGTCCACTTAGATCCCTCCAAAAACACTTTTCGAAAACTGCGCCGAAGAAGCGGCCCCTTCTCCCCGCGCCCCGGGGCTAGCCCTGCTCACCCCCCGCACCTGGGAGCCGCCACAGGGCCCGGAAAGGGCAGCGGGGATAGAGGTTTCTCTTCTGCGGCCCCGCGCGCGAGGACGCAGGTAACCCGACCTCCCCGGCCAGGGCCGAGAGGGCGGACACTCCCGGGGCCGCAGCAGGCGCCCGGGCTGCGGGCAAAGTTCCGCGCTTCGGCAACTTCCCCGGTCCCGGGGCCGTGGGCCCGGCCAGGTGCGCGTCGCCGGAGCCCCGCTAGCACCAGCCTCTCGGCCGCCGCTTACCTGGGCCCCGGGGGCGGGCGAGGTGCGCATCCCCTGTCTGGCGGCAAGTCGGTGCGCTGCGGAGGGGCGAGGAGCTGGCGGGCGCGGGCCGGCGGGGCGGGCAGGGACGCGGCGGGCAGCGCGGGGAGCGCAGAGAAGAGCCCCGCCGCGCTGCGGCCGGTCGCTCACTTTCAGCAGCAGTTGAAGGCGCCAGCCCCGCCCCCACCCGCGCCCGTTGCCGGGAGACCCGCGTGGGCCGAAGGGCTCTTTGTATCAAAGCTGCCGTGACATCACGAGGCGCCCGGGCTCGGGGATCGAAGGGGCGGGGCCTCGCGCCGGGGGCGGGGCCGGAGGAGGAAGCCGGGTCTGGGAACCCGAGCCTCGGGGGGCGGGGCCCAGGTAACTCCGCCCCCAAGGTAGGGGCAGGTGGCTGGGGCGGCGCCGACCAATGGCGTCGCGGCCCTGAGGCAGGTCCCGGCTACCCACCCGAGGAAGGGCTCCTCGAACGGTGGGGCTCGCCTGGGCCCGCCCGAGCCCGCGCCGCGAGGTTACGGTCGCCCGGGTTTGCACTGCCCTGGCCCTCAGATTCCAGGAGACCGAGTCTGTGAGCTCGCACGCCTGCCTGGCGGGCGCTGTCGTTGTCGCTGTCGGGTCCCGACTACGCTGTTTGCGGTCACTGTACGGCGAGACTCCGACCAGCGCTTTCGCGCTCACATTTGCCGACCTGCCAAACCCCCAGCCCCCTCGCCCACCGCCGCCACCGCCACCAATCTGAGCCTTCGTCCTTTCGTCGTAAAGTCAGGAGTTGTTTAGAAGCAGCCCAGGAATACAAAGAACCAAGGGGCAATAAGAACTAAAAACATGGGGTGCCTGGGTGGCTCCGTCGGTTGGGCGACTGCCTTCCGCATCGGTGTTGATCCTGGAGTCCCCGGATCGAGTCCCGCGTCGGGCTCCCAGCTCCATGCGAATCTGTTTCTCCCTCTGACCTTCTCCCCTCTCATGCTCTCACTCTCTCTCTCAAATAAATAAATAGAATCTTAAAAAAGAAAAAAGAACTAAAAACATAAAAAAGAAAGTACCCCTGTGTTGAAACCTAGTAAACACAATTTAAGTAAAAAATGTGCCGCCTTTACCTCCCCCCCACCCCGTAACTCTTCACTATGCTCTGGATTAAAGAAGGCAAAGATGTAAAGCAGGGAAAAATGCAGATGTTTCCCTTTTGAGTTGGTGTTGCATTGTGCAACTGGGGTAAGTGTTGGGGGATTTATCTTCCTAATTGTCTGTCTCAGGCCAACATGAAGGCCCCTTTGCCTTCCCTGCATCCTCACTGACCAACAGGGTGGCACATGGACATGGCAGGGCCTGTCAGCAGCTGGGTGCTTTGGTTCAACTCCATCAACAACAACAACAACAACAACACACACACACACACACACACACACACACACACACACAAAACACACACACACACACACACACACAGAGCTTTTCAGCTTTTCTGCTTCCTTCTTTCTGGCTCTTTGCTCTCAGCTTCCGTCTCCCCCATATCTCTCCTGCAAATAAGTTGCCAGCTGCCTCTCTGTCTACCAGGGGCCCGACTCTGAGGCAAAGCATCCCACTGAGGCTCTGAGCCCTACAGGGAACTCTCTAAAAAGGACAGCATTGGCTAGAGGCGGGCCTCCTGGCAGAGGCTTTGTGACAGGGGAGGCTAGGGCAGTGGGGGTGAGGCGGAAACCCTACCACCACTGGCCCTCTCCTCCCTGCCGATGGCCTTGCAGCTCGGAGATCCCCGTGCGGGCACCATGGACTATTTCTCACCCTTGCCTGGGTCCACTCCTGCAGTCCCTAACACGCAGAAGTGCTGTGTTGTATCATAAGGAACACTGGCTTTGGAATCACGTAGACTTGGGTTTCAATCCTATTTGCCAGCTATGAAGTCTAGGACAAGTTATGTAACCCTACTGAGACTCAGTGTCCTTATCTGTAAAATGGGGGTGGCTCAACCTACCTCATGAGTTGCTGTGCGCCCTGGCAGAGGGCACACTTAACTCTAGTCACTCACCAAAGGTGTGGTACATGAATGAGCCCACGCACCCTGGGCCTCCCCTGCCTTTCCAGCTCCACCCTGAGACCTCGGCTCAGTGGCTTCCTGTGAGGTTTCAGGGTGTAGCTGCATCCAGGGGGTTCTGTCTCAGTTTCCCCTCTTCCCTTCCGAGTCTCATGGTGCCCCTAAGGGCTGTGGAGAACCAGATGCAGGTCATGTGAGATGACTGGGGGAGGGAAGCAGAAACCTCAGATGATCGGCGCTTTTCTAGGTCCTAGCTTTCTTCTGGCAAAAGTCAGTGAAGGAGAGCAGAACGTGTCAATCATCCTCTAGCCCGCCCTCATTAGAGGTAGTCAGATCACCATTTTTGAGGGCTCTGTGGAGGGAGTGGTTCTAGCGTCCCTCTTTATTCTTCCCAAAGGTGTGGTGGAGGGAGAGGCATCTCCAGGTTTTTGTCCTGAAAAGCAGTGTGCCCGAGAGGAGGGTCATGAGATGCTAGCACTGAGCACTTCCAAGTCTGAAGCCTGCCTCATTCTACAGTTTACCAGGGCGAAGTCATTTGCTGTTTCTGAGCACAGGCTGTCACCTCTATAGAATGGAAACAAGAATGGAAACCTCCCTTTCTAGTTGGGAGGTTTGAACAAAATTATAAAATAAGTGTCTAGTTCAATGCTTCCTGTGCTACAGGCACTCAATACATAGTAGCTTCTCATGACCAGCAGCATAAATGAGCCCTGGTCTGATTCAGTGATTCAGGATATGAGCTCCAGGGCTGGAGCCAAGGGTTCTATCTTGGCTTTACCACCTTATAAAAGGTCAGCTGGATGAGCCAAGGCAAGTTTAATTTCTGGTGTCTCTGTCTCCTCATCTGCAAATTGGAGATAATAATAGTATGTATTTCAGGATTATTGTGAGGATCAAAATAGTCAGGACCCATGCATATAGTACTCAGAACAGGCCTGGCCCATAGCAGGTGCTCAATAAACAGCAGCCATTTCCAATGACCATGTGATAAGAGGCTGGGAAGAACTGGAGTGAGGATTAGAACCTGAAACAGCTTGCAGGATGATTTAGAACCCTGACTTTTTGGAGGGTTGGGGAGGGGCAGAAGGAAAGGGAGAGAGAGAATCCCAAGCAGGCTGCATGCCCAGTGTGGAGCCTGATGTGGGACTCAATCTCATGACCCTGAGATCATGACCTGAGGCAAAATCAAAAGTCAGACACCCAACCGACAGGGCCACCCAGGTAACCCAAGAATCCTGGCTTTTGAGAGAGGCCCTGACATCTTCTAGGGGGTTTAGGGGAGCAATGATCATTTGGGGTTGGGGAGGAAGACTGTCTTCTGAAATGGGGTGTGGAAACTGAGGGCTCCAGCCCATACTAGGGCTCCCAGAGGACTCAGTGTTTTTCATTATATGGGGGCTGGCCTGGGAGAGAATTACTAGGGAAATATAGTCCCCCCTCCTGAGCACAGCCCCACCTATGGGGTTGGGGGCCAGGAGGGTCTTGTGTTAGCTAACCTGGTTCCTTTCCATAGCTGTGTTTTAGATGTTATAGAATCAAACCATTTTAAGCTAGGAAGGCTCTCTGGAGAAACAGCTAATGTGCTCTTCCTCCATTTTATGGATGGGAAGATGGAGGCTCAGAGAGGGCTAGGCATTCATCCAAACTGCACTCTGAGGTATCAGATGAGCAGGAAACTCGGGCTCCTGGCTGCCCGAGTAGGGCCCCCCACTTCCTGCTCCCGCTCTGGCTGGGATGCTTTACTGGGGGGCGAATGACTAGCAGAGGATGGGGCGTGATGGGCAGTTGATACCCTTCCAGTGCCCACTCAGTGCTGTGAGTCTCCTAAGGGCTTCGACTTGCTGTTTCCGAAGGATCTCATTAAAAACAGAAATCCTCTCCCTGGGAATCTATCTGAGAATCATGTGCAGAGGACAAGTCATTAATTCTTTGTGTGTCCTGCAACGTGTTCTGCCATAGCTGATGTGAGTACATCAACATAGTTGATGTGATGTTGAGTGCCAAAGCCCGAGAGAAGCAGACAGAATGTTGACAAGCAGAGGTTACTAGCCTCCACATACTGATGGGGATGGAGAACACGTGTTCACCTGGATGAGCCAGGTGAGGGCAGAGAATCTCGTAAGTTCTCTCTGTGCCACAGCTATCCTTCCACCTTTGTCAACTTCTGCTGTCACCAGGCAGGAGTTAGCTCACCATCAGATGATCAGAGGCAACATTTTGTACAAGTTTGGGACCACATGGAAGGACCGGCTGAACATACATGACATAATTATGGAAAAGAGCAAAATTAGGAAAAGAGCTCTTGGAACATTATGCAATGTTGATGTTAGCCAAGCAACAGAGGCCAACCAACATGAGCCAAATGCACAAACAAGAAAACAGCTACACAAATAATACCAGGGCTGAAAAAAACCATTCGAGCCCCAGGTCCAGTGGTTCTCGAAGTCGGTTCCTGGGAACCTGCAGGTTTCTCTGGAGACCCTGCAAAAGGAGGGGATGCTCAGGTGAGCCAGAATAGCTCCACTTCCCGCCGCTTTACATATAGACTTCCACTTATGTCTGTAAGTAGTGGCTTTGGAAAGAGAAGTTAGTACTAAGGAAGCCAGCAGAACCCTGGGATTGCAGAGGCTTCTTGAGCCCCAAGGAATATGGTCCCCACCTGCCATCTAGAAACAACAGGAGCAGCCCCTGAGTCCCAGAGCCCTTTCACTCCTGCAGGAACCTGGCCAGAGGGCCTGTACTGGGCCTGGAAGAGGAGGGAATTTGGGACCTTTCCTTCCTCTGGGAAGATGGGGTTCAGACGGCATGTCACTAAGGTCCCTTCCCATCCTACAAACCTGCGCTAGCCCAGGAGCAGATCTTGGACCCAGGCACATGCCTTGGACATGGGAGCCCCTTTCCCCTGGCAAACAGCTTGGTGTTGGTGACTGTCCCTTGGCCAGAACTCCTGTAGCACTCTGTCCCAGACCTGTTTTTCCTATAATGTCTGGCTGGCAGACTGGGTGGGACTGGTCCTTATTGACTCGCTCCAGCTCAGTGCTCAGAGAGGCCAAGCTCTATTTTTGTCAACCTGTGCACATGTGAACAATGGGTTTTCTTACTCATGCAAACCTAATTGGAGGGGAAAATGGTCAGAAAACCTGAGTTTCCTCTGACTCATTTGACCATCTAAGAGGAGGAGATGGCAAGGGAGGAGGAAGTCAGACCAGGTCCTCTGTGACTTGGATTGGGTGATGGCAAGGAGGAAGAACTTCCCCTTCCTTTACCCTCGGTAGCGTCAGGTGGCTACAAATTCAAGAAAGCACGAACCACTCTCCTCTCCTACAAATGTCTCCCCCGTCCTCCCCACCAACTTGGCCTAGGCCGCCGTGGCTATGACTTAATTTTAAGTTGGTGATAAAGCAGGGGTTCCCAAACAGCACACTAGACTGACTTGGGGAACTTAAAAAAAGCTCAGTGCCCGAATCACAACTGAATCCAAATGCCTCAGTTATGAGCAGTTTCTCAAGATCCCAGGTGTTTCCACTGCAAGCAAGTTTGGGAACTACTTTGCTAAAGGCAGGGCGACCACCGGTGAAGGCATCGCTGGTCCATCATCCATCCATCCATCCATCCATCCACAAATATTCAGTGAAGGTATGTCTGAGCAGGACCCTGTTCCAGGTCTTGGAGGCACAGCTATGAATCATCAGGTCTTGGTTCTCATGGAGCTCGTTCTCTCCGGGGGCCATCAGACCACAAACAAATAAATGAATCAGCCATACCTATGACATAGGCTCCGAAGAAAACCAAAGGAGGGTAAGAGATCAGACAGATGTTAGGGACAAGGTCCATTTTCGTCCTGGATTTAGGGACTGGATTTTGTTTCAGGAAAGGGTTGCTGCAGTCCTGCTCCCTGTCTGGGACTTCCTCCTGCTCTCGGGCTAAAAGAGCTCTCCCTTGACAATCCTTGAGGTCCTGCCTCCTGCCCCTCAGGGCCTCCGGCCTAGCTTTTTCCCTGAAGCAGTGTCTTTAGGGCGGGGCTTGGCATCCTCAGCACCCAGGGCTCCTGACTCGTCCAACTCTGTGCCAGCAGCAACACCTGACCTGGAGCTGCACAGGCAAGGGATCCATGAGGCATTGTTTATGAACAACGGACAGAGGGATTTTAGGCTTGTGGGGTGTGTGAGAGGTCCCGTGGAACAGTGGAGAGAACCCTAAACTCAGGATCATAAGACCTGGATCGGAGGCCTGGCCATGCCACTTCCTGGCAAAGGGCAAGTCATTTCTCCTTGCCAAGCTTTGGTTTCCTCTTTGGTCAAAAGGGGTAAGTGTGGTCAACTTTGTAAGCCTGGGATCTGCATTAAGAAAGGTCAAGGGGTGGGGAGCCTGGGTGGCTCAGTCAGTTAAGCATCTGACTTCGGCTCTGGTCTTGATCTCAGAATCCTGGGTTCAAGCCCTGTATCAGGCTCTGTGCTCAGTCTGCTTCTTCTTCTCCCTCTGACCCTCCTCCCTGCTTATGTCTCTCTCCCTCAAATCAGTAAAATCTTAAAAAAAAAAAAAAAAAAAAGGTCAGGGGCACCTGGGTGGCTCAGTCAGTTAAGTGTCTGCCTTTGGCTCAGGACATGATCCCAGGGTCCTGGGATGAAGCCCCACATCAGGGTCCCTGCTCAGTGGGGAGCCTGCTTCTCCCTCTCCCTCTGCCTGTCCATACACCCTGCTTATGATGTCAAGTAGATAAATAAAAATTTTAAAAAGATCAAACAAACAAGAAAAGAAGTATCACATAACTTAAAATTATTCATATAAATATTGAGAAATTATGACATGATCATGGCTTCTCTAATATATAAAGTTCATTAAAAATGGATGCAAAAACTTGGAAAGAAAAGAAAATGTCAAAGACTTTTGGAAAGTGTTTTGCAAATACGAGGACTTTTTTAGAAATTCTCAACATCTAGGTATAGACATGAAATCATGGTGCGTTAAAGCTGGAAGGGACCTGGGAAACAGTCCGGGAGAGACAAAATGACTTGCCCACAGTCACAAAGCTTCTTAATGGCAGAATATCCACACTGACCCCAGAAAGGGGCAGGGTGGTAATTGGGAGGATACTGGGGATGATGTTTTAGTATCTTCCCTCTACAAACTCCTATTCATCCTTCAAAATCCCACTCAGGTGTGACCTGCCAAATGAAGTCTTCTCTGTTTCTTCCAGTGAGAATAAATTACTCCCTGGCTTCATGATCTCCATTCCTCAAAGGCAAGCTCTGCTACTATGGGGACACACCATGTTGCTGGGATTGGCCTCCTCTCTGGCCCTCTTTAGCACCTTAATTCCTGAGAACAGGGTCCCTGTCCCCAGAGTCTTTGGACTCCTGCTGCTAACAAGTCTGGCACATAGCAGGCACTTGAGGGATGTCTGAGGCCCTGAATGGAACTGAGGATCCCTCGCACATAAATGATATAGGGCTGAGGGCCTGATTAGTCACGAATTCGCAGGGGTATTTTCTGGAAGTTCCTGAGATGGGCATTTACAAGGAGAGAAACAAGGAAATAAGAAAGGTCTTTCTCAAGATCCAGTTGCCCTCTTCCCAGAATGTACCAGATTCGAGCTCTGCGGAGACACCCCTCTGCCTAATGGAAACCCCGAAACCAAAGAGAGATCATTTCCCTGCAGCTTATGATTTGAACAGGGACCAAATATTGAAGATCTACGGTGTACCAGTCACTTCGTTTCTTCTCCTTTATTCTAGTCCAACCCTCTGTGGATAGCGGTCACTGCACCCATATTACAGATGAGGAAGCTTGAGGCTCAGGAGGGTTAAGTGACATGGCCAGGGTGTCAGAGCCAAGATGTGCACTCAGGTCTGCTGGCCCATGTCCAGGCCTCCTTGCCATCTCTCTTACTGCATAACCAGCTTCCTGACAGCAACTAGACTCATCTGGAAGGCAGCAGAAACTAATTAATAAGGATGATGAAAGTCTGTGAGCAAGGAAGGGCCTCACCTCTCCCTCCATTGTCCTCTATGGTGGTCCAGCTCATTATTTTAATCAGCTGCAGCCCCAGCCAGGCCTCTGTGGTGCCCCCCACCAAGTACTGCCCTTGAGAATGGGATGCAGCCCACCGCACTGTGTTAGGGTGGAGGGCTACGCACCCCTCTGCTGTGGACTTGGCCACTGCCTGCTGGCCCAGTTCCAAACCCAGGGAGAGACACCCTGGCCTCTTCCCTGGGGGCCACCAGCGGGCAGGGGTGGGATGGATGGTCCAGGGCTCCTGGGGAGATGGAGGGAAGAGGGATTTGTTGCTTCCAGAAGTGTGTTTCATGGAGTCCCTACCCCACTCTGACAGCAAGAAAGGGCTCTGTGGTCAAATCAACCAGCGAAATTCTTCACTCCTCCCTGGAGATGCCACAGAACATGCTGGCAGGAGAGAAACCTGCCTGGCTCCATTGCAATCTGGGGTTTCTTCGGGCGTCCCAGCTTTGGATAGGACCCCTTGTCATCTAACGTCTACCAATACCAGGAACTCAGTATTGTAAGGCATACCCTTGGGAAAACCCGTGCACCAGGCTCCCAGCACACAGCCGCACAGAACAACTAAACGTTACTATCTTCATTTTATTAATAGCAAACGCCTACGCAGCACTTACTATGTACCAGGCTCTGTTCCATGGGCTGCACATGATATTAACTCATTCAATCCTCACAGCAACCCTATGAGGCAAGGACCGTCCCATTTCACAGACAGGGAAACAGAGGCTCAGGGAGGGTTACTCAAGGACATACACCTAGGAAGTGGAGAGCCAGGATTCCAAATCAGGCAGCTGGCTCCAGGGACTGTTCCCCTAACCATGACACTATGAAGGAAGGGAGACTCAGGTCTCTTAACGAACTTCCCCAAAGTAACCACAGTGGGACTGAAACCATTCATTCATTCATTCATTCATTCACTAGTTTGTTCATTTACTCAAACAACATTTACTGAGCAGGAACTGCAGGCCCAGGCACGGTGCCGGCCACCCGGAGAGAGAAGAACAAGGCGCAGTCCTGCCTGGAACTACTGGCTGCCTGTCCCGGCCTCTCTGACCCTGGGATGCTGCTCTGTTCTCCACCAAGACAGACACCTAGGGCTGTGCGTTAAGCTTGCTGCCCTTCCGGTCGTCTGCATGTGTACACCCACGTGCAGGCTAGCATGTGAGCTCACTAAAGAGGCCCTACACTTGAGATGCTGGGGAGCAGAGGCTGCCTCAGTTACCCTGACAGCCCACAGACGGTGGGTCAGGGAGCGCACTGTCCCACACCCAACTCTTCTCACGCCCAGCGCCGGCTCCCTCCTCGGCCCCACAGCTTGGCTGTCCAAGGTCACATCACCTGCTTTCAGCTGCTCTCCAGTGGAGTGTGACCCATGAGGGGAGCCCCCTCGCCACAGTCACTCCCCCCCCACCCCCGCAGTCCTGCAGGTGCCCTGCCTCCCTGTTCCCAGACTGCAGTCGGGCCTAGCACAAGGGCTCCTTCAGGATAGCAAGAATTCATCTCAGGAAATCAGCCCCCTCCTGGGAGGAGAGTCACTTTTAGACAAGGATGGTGGAGGGTGAAGACGGCTTCACCTCTTTGAGGCATACACTGAAAGGCTTGTAATTCCACTGTAAAACCAAACACCCCCCACCCCCGGCCCCAATCATCTCCTAAATTATCTTGGTGATGCTGGAATGCAAACCACCCAAAACTCACAAAAACCCAGCCGCCCCATAAATGACAAAGGCTGGGCTGTGGGTTCTCCACTATGAGAAGCAAGGGAGTGGGCAGCCTGGTCCCAAGGGTGGTTCCCAGAGGGCCCAGGGCCAGTGGCTCGTTGGACCTGCCCAGGATGGGCCACATGGTCCCTGAATAAACAGGCAGCCGCAGCAGCAGGCGGACCGACGGGAGCTGGTCTCAGGCACACATACCTCCTTTGTGGCTCCCCTTTCAGGGCTGGGCTCGGCAGAGGGAAACCCAAGGCGCCTGGCCCCAGGACACTGAGCCAGTGTGTTCTTCCCACTTAGAGGAAAACCACAACCCTGCCGAGCTCTGTGGCCGCGGCCCGGGGCAGTGCTGAAGGAGCCACTGTGTTCAGGTAGACACTGGAGAAGCCTGAGCCCAGATGAGGCCAGGGGAGGGGAGGGAGAGGCTGCTCCCAGGGGGCCCTAAGAAAGAAACCTTTCTTCCAGGCCAGGCCCCCTGCCATCCCCACCAGACCACAAGGCCACATTCAAGGGAGTGAAGTGCTCTGGTGCCTCTCCAGCCCAGGTTCACACCCCAGCTCTGCTCCCTGTGTCCCCTCGATGGAAGACAGTGTTCTCGCTGTTAGCAGGTAGCCACGGGAACCCCGAATTGGTGAATGCCAGACCATTGCTCCTAGGGCTCCTCTGACTGCAAAGTTCCGTCAACAGAGCAATGCACAAGCTTGTTTTATGCAGGTTTATTTAAAGGAACTTTTTTTTTTTTAAGATTTTATTTGAGAGCGCACAAGCACAAGTGGGGGGAGGGGCAGAGGGAGAAGGAGCCTCTCCACAGAGCAGGGACCCACCCCCTCAACACACCCTACCCAGTCGGGTCCCAATCTCAAAACTCTGGGATCATGACCTGAGCCAACGGCTGACACCTAACCAACTGAGCCACTCAGATGCCCCTAAAGGCATGTTACTTAACAACCCGCTTATGGAGGACAGCATTGTCCTTCGTGCCTGAATAAAGCTTATCTAACATGTATTTTCTCCAAAAGGCACATCGAGGCTTTCCTGCCCCAGGAACCACAGACAACACTTCACCACATTTGGGGGCATTTTACATGGAGAAATCATCAACCAAAAAAAAAAAAAACCCCAACCCCCCCCCAAAAAAAAAACAAAAAAAAAAGCAAATACAAAACACAGCACTAAAAAGACTGCTAAAAAGAAGCTTGTTTCAGTCTGAGCTGAAACGAGAAGACAGAGGAATGTTTTCTTCAACCTTGAGCGGCCCACCACATTTCATCCCTCCAAGCATGCATGCAAATGGTCACAGGGACACTGGCGTCTTGATTGGGGGATTACAAACAGACTGTAGCAAGTAGGCAACTTTGCCACAAATGAGGGTCAGCAGTGTCTGCCTTGGAGGGTTATGGAGGGGGTGCCGAACGAAATAGGGGATGAGGAAGATGAGTGCAGCAGTAGCTCAGTACACATCTGCACAGTCTCTGCTCCTCTGATCCGCGGGACCTACCAAGTCTTGACAGCTTTGCTGTTCCCTCTGCTGGGAATGCCTTTCCTTGCACTCTTCCCATCCGGTGAAGCCCGGAGCCCCGAGGTTCGGTTCACCTCAGGGCTGGCATTTGCCAGCTGGGAGCCCTCAGGCCAAGCTGGTGCTCCTTCCTCCCCAACCCCCACCTCCAATCAGGCTTCCCTCAGCTTCTTCACAGCTGCTGACTGTGTGCGAGAGAAGTAACAAGAAGAGAGCTGCATCGTGTCTCCTTCACTGGGTCTGTGCACCAGCCTTCCTTCCACCCTGATGCTTGGCTCACAGATGGACCCTTCCACTCAGTCCGGGGTCCCTCTCCTCACAGGTTCTTTGCTCCCGCCCATCCCCAATCTCACTTTCTGCATTATCAGTGGCTCCTTCTCTACTAGTTCACCTCCTTTCCTGATGACGCCCTGGCCTTGAAAATTCCTCTCTAAACACCACAGGGTGGAAAGGAACACACTAGGGCCACAGGGACCCTCGTCTCACCGGAACTCCCTCGCAGCCCTGAATGCAGCGGGTCTCCCCTTGAAACGGTTTCCTAGCACAGCTCCTAGCACGCCCACCCTCCTGGCTTCCTGCAAGCTCCCCAGCCGTGACTCAGTTGCTTTTGCTGGCTCCCATGCCCTTCCTCAGCCCTCAATGTTGCACCCTCTGTGCTCCAGCCCCCTCTCCTTCTTGTTTCCCTAACTTGTGGCTTGAAATCTCACCAAGTGCTGATGACCCCCAAATGTCCACGTCCAGCCTGGCCCACTCCCCTGACCTCCAAACCACTGTAACCAATTGCCTGCGGAGGGAGTTGTTGCGAATTATCTTAGGGACCAGCCCCTCGAGGGTGGGAGGGAAGCAGGAGGGGACAGAGGGAGAGAGGGCCCAGGATGCATGTGACGAGGCCTCAGCCAAACCCACAGGCACTCTGGAGCCAGGATGACCCCTAAACGGAGCAAGATGGCAAAACCTTTGTGTCCCCATAGGGACCAGTCGTGGGATGCAGCTGCGTCCAGGAAAGGTATGTAATCTCACGCCGGGCAGCCCCCGGTCCCTAGGGAAGGTCAGCAGCAGCCGGCACCTGGGCAGATGGGAGAACGAGGGCTGCCAACCCACAAGGGGTCTGCATGTGCCTTAACGTCTTCAACAGAATCTTCCAGGAGCCTCTCAACTGACAAGTCCACAACTGGATTGCTGAATTTCTCTCCAGAACGGTTGTCCCCCTCAGTAGCCTGCTCCCCCCACCTTCGCTGGTCCTGCCACCCCCACCCCCAGCAATCCAATGTCACCACCAGTCACCTGGGAGCTCTGCTGGCCACCAGGAGAACCTTAGGCTAGTCCTAGATGATTCTCTCCCCTCCACCCCACATCAGCAAGTGCAGGCAGCTCTAGCCCGGTCCACCTGCTCACCATCTGCCTGTCACCGTCCTCAACCAAGCTGTCACCACCTCTTCCCTGGATGGATGCACAGCCTCCTAACTAGCTGTTCTGATTCCAGGGCTGTCTTTACACACAATCACCCCAGCGAGCTCTTCGAACGGCCAACGTCTGGTCATGTCCCAGCTGACAACCTTCCCTTGGCCTCAGGTCAGGATGAGCCCCAAACTTCTCCCCTGCGCTCTCAGGCCCCTGGGCCACATGCTCCCTCCAGCCTCCCTCACATGGCTGCTCATCTCTGATCACCTGCACTGGCTTGGCTTGCCTTGCCAGCCCCTCCACAGCCAAGCCCCATGCCCACCTTCACGTGCCTCTGTCCCTCCCTTCAGGCAGGAGGGCTCCCAGCATCTCCTGAGAGCTCCCCATCTCTCCCACTCATTGAGCTCCCTGCCCTTGCCGGACCCCCAGGACATCAGCAGCTCCCTCCCCACATTGCAGGAGGGCTGCAATATTCACTGCAAGCCGGTGGTTCTTTGTGTTTCTGCCTCCCTCCGAAGGCTGAGTGCCTCTAGGACAGACCATGTCCTGTGTCCGCTGGCCCTGTCCATGGCTCAGCATGGCGAGAAGCCACGCTCTGGGGAATGGACCTCAGGTAAACAAACTCTTCCCTCTTTGTGACTTGGCCTTTGAGGGCTCCAGGCCAGGCACCTCACTACCTGGCAAGATTACCTGCTTTTGGACACAAGTCCCAGTCCTGCCTGCTGGGCCTGCTGCCAACTCTGGCACTGGGTGAGGGGCTCGTCAGCTGGACGGGAAGGGTGGTGACTTTCATTGTCACACCTGGCACCGAGACCTTGGCCAGCTGCTTCTGTCAACATCAGACTGTCGCTCAGCACCTCCAGCCCGGCTCAGCAGCTCAGCAGCTCCTGTCAGAGTCTGCCGGGGGCCAAGGGCATGACCGTGGCCCTCCTCTCTGACTTGGGAGTCTGGGCTTTGCCACTCATCAGCTGGATGACCTTGGGCAGCCTGTTGGAACAGCTGAGCCTCGGGTTCATTAGCTGGAAAATGGGGATAGTAACAGTATCTCTCTCACGAGTCTGTCTGGCTGGGGGCTTGGTTCCCATGACCTCCATATGTGCCCGCTATTATACTTGGCAGAATATTAAATCCTGGACACTTTTCGAAAACTCCCCTTTCCCACAGACATACCTTCAACACATTTGCTTCAACTTTTAACACGGACTAGTAGAAATATGAAAATTTTCTGTATTTAAAAACAATAAAATTGGGCACCCAGGTGGCTCAGTTGTTTAAGCCTCTGCCCTCTGCTCAGGTCATGAACCTGGGGTCCTGGGATCGAGTCCCACATCGGGCTCCCTGCTCAGAGGGGTGTTTGCCTCTCCCTATGCCCCAACCTGTTGCGCTTGCTCATGTGCTCTCTCTCTTTTTCTTGCAAAAATAAATAAAATCTTTTTAAAAAAGCAATCAAATTGATTTTGAAAAATAAAACTTCTATAGAAAACTCCAGCTACTGGAGTCCATTGTCTCCTCTATAATGACCTTCCCCATAAACTCCTATCAGGTTCAGGGATGAGTCCCCATAAGTTCATTTGCTTCTCTGAGCCTCGACGTTCACATCTCTGAAATGGAGATAAAAGTTGTTTACCACACAAGAGCGCTATGAGGACCACATCCTACCCCACCCCAGCCTACCTGCTATGTAATTCCTTCCCTCCATTGGAGGGAGCTATGTATCACCATTCTGTTGAGAATGGGGTAAGCTTTTAAACCCCACTGCGGGTTTTCTGGGTCCCATACGTGCGTGGGTCCTTCTGCTTCCCTACCTGTTTTTTGAGCTCTGACCTTTGTCTTAATGGTTTGACTGCATCTCATGCCTCTCACTGGGAGCTCCTCTAGGCCCCCAAGGTATCAAGCCACAGAGCATTTTGCCCTTCCAGGAATAAGTGAATCTAGTGGGTAGACCAGAGAGCCAGGCGAGGTGTCTGCGGCCATGGGAGCTGGGTGTGTGTGTGGCCGCAGTCAATGATGCACATGTGTACGGAACTCAAGAGGGCTTTCCAGGTCTGGGAGGCGGACTGCTCTTGGAATCTGATGCCCCAGGGAGGTCACACCCATTTTGACAGTAGCGACAATGTGCCCTCCGAGGTCACAGGTCACATGAGCCTGCAAGGGCACTTCTGCCTGTATCAGCCACACTCTGTAGTTGAAAGAGCTCGAAGGCAGTCACAGGAGGCTTGAATTCCAGCTTTACCACTTGGTACACATGTCACTTCTGGGAAAAGCACCCCCCTTCCACCCCGGGCTCCATGGCCTCCTCTCTGAGTCGTCCAGAGGACCAAATGGGACAACGTATGTTTAATGTCTCATTGGACCTGGGGATTGGTCATCAGTGCCACTCTGCCACTGCTTTATAGACGGACATGCAGAAAGTAGAAAAATAAGCATCCTTTCCTTTTTTCAGTGCCTCAAGAGAGGTCTGTTCTTATATCTCAGCCAAAATGATTTCCTAGCTCTCACGTCATCACCAGTCCCTTTGGAGTGCCTCTTTGTGTGATGAACCAATGGCCTGGTTACCCTTCCCAGACTGAGAGCTCTAGGAGGGACCATCTGACCCCAGACCTCAGCACAGCCTCTAGCCCCAAGCAAGCACCAGCCCCTGAACCAGATAACAGATAACGGTGCCAGGGGCTGACACCACTCGGCTTGGTGGTACCAGCCGAGCCCTGCCTTCACCTGATGCTCGTGGAAGTTACCACTTCCGAGGGGTTTACTCTGGGCTGGGCTCTGTGCTGGGTCCATTACAAATCACAGCTCATTGAATCCTGCACAGACCTATCAGGTAGATATGTACGCATCTACATTTTCCATGCACCTTTAACTTCTAGGACCCTTACGTGCTCTAGAGCGGCCCTGCAATGTGTTCACGGGGTCATGTGTACTATACAATTTTCAAAAATAAGATAGGTTGAGATCTTTTACCTTGAAGATGACTTTACACACTCTAAAAGCTTCAGGCTCCACAGAATCTGGGCCCAATAAGTAGGTACTACTCTTCCCATTTCACAGATGAGAAGCTGAGGTTCAAAAAGATTGAACTTGCCCAGAGACATGCAGAACCAGGATGTGGATGCAGGCCTGCATTCCAACTCAGCCACAGGCCTCTCAGGTCTAGGGAAAGGAGCCCTGGTCAGTGTCTGCCCAAGGGCAGCTTTGTAGCTGCGGGTTCAGGGCAGAGTGGGGACAGAGGCGAGGAGAAGGGAAAGAGAAGCTCTGATCTGCAGGGTGTCAAGTCCAGAGCCCAGAGCCCTGAGCCCCAGCTACTTGGCATCAGAATCCCAGTTAATCTGACCATCTCCCTCCACCCACCCCCTCGTGACCCAAATCTACACTGTTTGCCTTTCCAACTCCTGAAAGCACCAAGTGCAAACTACAATGAGCCAGCCCAGCTCACCCCAAATAAACCTACTCTCTGTCCCCTTCCCCTTCCTGGGCCTCTCAGTCCAGGGGCTGCCAGGGCCCATCCCGTCTTTAATACCAGGCTAGGGCAAACAAGGGCTGGCACACTCTGCCCTAAGGGCAGCCCTCCCCTTGCTGTTTTGCAAAGGGCCAGTTCCAGCTGCCTGGCATTCAGTTACCTTCATTAGAATGGGCCCCAAGAGCTGGCCGAGCTCTGACCGCTCAGGGCAGATCCTATCACAGCAGGGATGGAAGAAGAGAAAAGATCGGTAATGCAGCTGCTTTCCCGAAGGCCAAGGAGAGGGAGAGGGGTGGGTAGCAGCAGGAAGAGGGGAGGGCCTGGCAGGCCCCTGGCTCTATGGCCGCTCTCAGTTCTGGAGTCCTCAGGGCGAGGAGTGAAGAGAGGTAGCACAGAGCCCATTCCGGATGCCTATCAGCCCTTGCTGGGAAGACCTCCCAATTCCTTCATAGCCACTCCACCAAAGAAGGTGGTGGGGAAGGGGAATTCAGGAATTCAGGAAGAAACACAGCTTCCTGGCATCTGACAGCCAGTTTAAGGACACCTGGCTTGAACTCTCTACCGCAGACAAGGAAGTGACCTTGTAGCCACAGGAACGGGGAAAGCTGATGTCTGAAAACATTCTCTTAGACCAAAATGCAGAGATTGTAAGTGTAATTTCTTCCAGAAAACGGAAATGAGCTTTTCATTCCATTTTCATTCAAATAAAGAGACACGGGCATAACAAAAATGGAGCTTTCTAGTTTGAGGGTGGCAGCCGTCCCCAGCAGCCACTGTCCCAATTAGGGACTTGTGGGGCAAAGGGAGGCTAGGTTTCCCGCCTTCTTGGCTATAGAATTGGGAATTGCTTCTAACCCCAAAGAACATGGGTGGGCCCCCCAACCCCGTTGTGAATGACTGGGGGTGGGGGTGAGGAGGGGCTTTCCTACTCATCCCTAATCCCCCAGCAGAGCTGTGGCGCTGGCATGGGAAGGCCACAGCTCCCCAGGCAGGGACCTTGCTACCTAATGGTGGCGTGACTCCAGGAAAGCCTCTCAGCTTCTCTAAATATAATTTTCTCTGCCTGTAAGATGGGCATAATGACAGGGGACATTTACATAGACCTCCTGTGTATTAGCTACTAACCTAAGTGCTTTCTTAACCCTCACAGCACTCAGGAGAGAGACGTCACCGCCCTCGTCCCACAGGGGAAGTATTAGGCAGGGAGGACCCACCCGAAGTGGCAGATGTGGGATTGGACCCTGGCTCCCACACCCAGGTTGCCTGTGCTTACCCAGGACAGGACACCACCCCCGTCCACTTCACTGGGGACCCGCTGTTGATAAGTATGCCAGGTGAGCCATGCTTTTAATGGAAGTAGACCTGTGGGGGGCTGGGATTCTCCAGTGGGGGGGGGGGGTTTGGGACCCATGCGGAGACTCCACAGCTGGGATTCCAGAACTCTGGTCAGACTTGCTAAGGACGCAGGTCCCTGGGTCTGGCCCAGGTACAGAGTTGTACAGAGTTGGTACAGAGTTGGGGCTCAGAAACACTGGCTGAGTGGGGGAGGGGACTCCCAGCAAATTCCGAACCGCCGCCTGCAACGCCTTCCTGGAGACAGGAGTCATGGCAGGCAGGGAAGCCCTTTCCAGCCTGGCCCTGACTCGCCCTTGGTCAAGCCCTGGACCCTTTCTGGCCTCCGTGTCCTGATCTAGAAGATCAAAGTGTTGCTCCAGACAGTCTCCATGGGCTCTGGCCTCTGTCACACTGTGACTCCGAGTCCGGGAGGGCGGGGTGCCCAGATGAGACGATCCGACTCACCCACGTCCCCCATTTCTCTGTTCTCTGCTCATCAGGCAGCAGTCCTGATGTTTCCCTTGGAATCTGGGCTCCCAGAGGGAGAAGTAAAAATAAGATAACCGTGACCATAATAGCTCTCTGTTAGGAGTGGGCCCACACGGTGGGAAGGGAGCCATCCACGGTGGGGTGGCCGGCGGAGCCAGCTTCTGCTGCTGGAATGACCCAAGGAGCCTGGGAATTCCCCTCAGGTCTCCCCACAGCCAACAAACAAGCCAGGACAACAAGTGAGCCCACACATCTGGCAGATGAAGGGAAAGGTGGCCTCTGCTGTCCCTGGCCCCTCTGGCCCCCAGGGGCTGGAGGGATCTGGGTGCTCCTGCTGCAGGGGCGTATCCCATGCCTGGGCCTGCTGGGAACCCAGGCCTCTGGTGTCCCTCTTGCATGAGGCTGCGAGTCCTCTGCAACCCCAGTGGCCTCTGGCCTGTTGCCCACCACGTGCCAGGCAGTGCCCGGGGTGCAGTCACCTTCTTCATCTACTCAGTCGGCTCACCGGCCCCAAGCAGGGGAGCGTTGTTGTGCCCACTTTACAGATCAGGGAAGCGAGGCCTAGAGAGGCTGAAGGATCCGTGTGAGAGAGCACAGGTAGCAGGGCTGAGGCTCCCACCCAGCCTTGCCCCTGGATCCCTCCCTCACTCTTCACTCAGCGGAGCTGCCTTTCAGCTGGTGCTGATTACTGCGAAGACTCGAGCTTGGCTGCTTACAATGTGTTAATGCCTCTTGGCTTTGAGCTCTCCTGGCTCCGGGGACAGTTTGCTGGAGTCCCCGGCCAGTGCCCAGCAAAGGACGAGCAGAGCAGGGGCGGCCTCCTGATTGGAACCCGGCCACAGTTTTGGTGTGAAGACCAAGGCTGATGGGGAGGTTTGGAAGGGGAATTTTCAAGGAGATGGGGTGCAGGTGGTGAGTCTAAGAGCCCAGACTATGGCTGGCATCGGTGTCAGGAAGCAGAGTCATGGGTCAGGCTTTGCAACCAGTTGGCCCCTGGACCTTGGGACAGTGCCTTGTTCTCCCTGTGCCTTGCTGGGGCAGTTCCAAGGCTCAAATGGTTCCCTGCCCACATTCCAAGCAGACACTCCTCACCCTCTCTGACCTTCATCCCTCCAGGCACTGGCCAGCAGCCCCCCTAGCCTCACCCCTTCCCCTTACCAAGCCTCGCTCACAAACACAAGTGAGAAAATAGCTTATGGGCCCAGCACGATGACCAGGAGCCATGATTCCCGAACCTCTCAGCTGTTAAGATCACAAGAGGAGCTTTTCAAGCTCCCCACATCTAGGTCAAACTTCAGACCAATGAAATCTGGGTCCAGGCTTGTGTGTGTGTGTGTGTTTTTTTAAGTTTCCCAGCTGAGTCTTCAATGTGCAGCCTTGGCCAAGACCTGGTGAGCCGCGAGAGTGTGCCCCAGACTCTCCCGATCATGTGAGTGGTCGCCCGGGACCTTGTTGCAATGCAGGTCCTGGCTTAGTTCCTGATTCCCTACATCTAACAAGCTCCCAGGTGATAGCCATGGACTACACTTCGCATAGGAAGGATCTAGAATGTTGGGAACAGCAGTTCCCATAGGACACTCCTGAGGGACAGAAAGGGGTTCCCTGGCCAAGTCCTATCACCCTCTTGGACAGTCCTGAGGGATGGTAGCTTATTAAATGCCATATTTGACCATCTGGTGTACAGCCGTATTTGGCCTGCTGGTGGTAGTCCTTATCTTTCGGTGTGCTTTAGGGACCAGCTGAGGGATCTGTGGGGAGGATGGAGGTGTGGACAGGGATGATCTGAGTCAAACAAAGGCCAGGCCTGTGCCGGGGAGGGGCTTTTCTGCTTCCCCTGCGCACCCATTCCTCTGTGGCAAATGGCCTTAAAGTTATTTATCAGATGGGGGCTTGGGGGCTGTGAGGCTTTGGGTAGTGGGGGCTGTGAACTTGGTGGGGATCTGTATGGGATGGGAGGCAGTTGGTAGGGTCCTCGGGAAGTGGGGGTCCATCGATGATGGGGCCTATGGGTAGAGAGGGGTCTGTGGGCAGTGGGGGTCTATACAGGGGTGTGGGTACGGGGACCATGGTTTGGGGGGCTGTGTGTGTATGAGTGATGGTGGGTGAGGGGCTGGGGGCTTAGCATGGGACCCCACCAGCATTCACAGCAGTGCCGCTCCTTACTAGTCGTGTGTGATAGCTCCTGCAAAGTGACATGAAACATACACGCGATCTTGTTTCTGTGAAAAAACAGTCCCAGGGAGAAAGCCACCTGCCAGTGCCAGTCATTGAAGGCAAGAGGAAATGAAGGGTTCCAAGAAATTAATGGTTCTTTGCCAGAAAATAGAAGTGAAGTAGTAATATTTATAGCCACTAACGTTTCTGGGGCTCTGTCTCCCTGTCAGGCTGCAACACATCCTAACTAATGCCAACGGCTTCTCCTTTATCTCCTTGAATCCTCACAACGAGCCTGAGGATGGCACCCGGATCATGCCTATCATACAGACAGGGAAACTGAGGCTCTGAGAGATGTATGACCTGCCCAAAGTCTCGCTAGGAAAGGATGGAGCCACGATCCAGACTGAGGTCATTCTGACCCCAATGTCACGCTCTCAGTGTGAAGCTTGGTGTTTCCTCCCAAGGACAGCAGCCACTGACCACTCACCACCGGCTGGGTCCTGAGTTAAGCATTTTCAAAGGCTCCAATATGCTCACTTCTCCACCAGACCCAAAAGCTGATTTTTTTTTCAATAGACCCCAAACCTGAACTTGAAGTGCCCTCCCCCTCCCCCCCACGAGTCAGTCATTAGCAAACTGGTCCATCCCAGCCCAGCCCTGCCTGTATCGGGAGAGGCAGCAGGGTCCACCGTCCTGCCCAGGAGCTCTTCCGTTCGTGAAGAGAACCAGAGAGGGCTGGGAGACGCTGGGAGGGAAGACAGAGCACCGTGGCTGCCACCAATTTCCAGTATATTCTCTGCCCTCCTGTCCTGGGCCCTGCCCTATACCTGGTGCTACAAGGGCTCTGGGAACCCCAAGAGGGTCCAGGGAAGTGCCCACCTCTCCTCTGTGTAGGACAACAGAAGAGGCCTACTGTGATATAAATAAGCCCCCTGTCAGGCAGAGGTGACTGTAAGGGCGATGGGGGAGGGGCTGATGTGGAAGGTTGGCTGCTTCCAGTTGGGGACAGGGCCGGGGTGGCAGCTGAGCTGTCTCCAAAATGGTTAGTGTTTCAGCTAGAGCAGATGGGGCTCAAGGGGAGAGAGCAGCAGAGGCGGAGGTCTAGAACAAGGAAGGGCAGGCCGTGTTCAGGAAATCCTGGGTGACCCAATCAAACATGAGAGGAGAAGCTGCAGAAAGGTCTTGGTCAAAGTGACGTGCATTCACTGAGTCAGCAAACATTCCCAGGACTAGTACATGCCAGACACTGGGGTCAGAGGTGAGTGAGACGTAGCTCCTGGCCTCCTGAAGCTCAGAATCTAGTGATGAAGGAAATAATAACTCACAGGGAAGTATTTTAGTCTCATTTTGCAATCGGGGATGTTGACCCAGAGAGGTTAAATGATTTGCCCAGTATGATATGGTTCATCCATCTCAGAGGCAGGGCTCCACTTCTAGGGCCCCTGCACAGGTGGAGGGTACTACTGCTGGTAGCTGGCTGAGAGGAAAAGGGACCCGGAAGAGGGTAGGACTGGAGAAGTGACACAGAAGAAGGATGCAGGAGATAACAGAGGTGGCAGATAGAAAACAGGAAGTTAACAAAGAGGCTATTGCAACTGTCAATCATGTTAGAAGATAGCATTAGGACTGTTATGTTCAGCTTCACAGGCTGTATACTGCACAACTCCCAGATTGCCATCCCCATGAACTATGGTGGGAATAGTACCCCTTGAAATTATGTAGCACCATAATTTCTACTAGAAATTACTACTAGACCCCAGCTAGTAGATAGACGGACCAAATTCACACATGCCTACGTATGTGGCCACAAGCTTTTCAGTCCCTGTGTAATAGTTGCCAACCAAACCCTACACTGTTATCACATAGCCACATTCTCGTTCCTCCGGGGGGAGAAGCGGCAGCTACTCCACAAGGATGTTTCCCACCACAACTTGGGCTACCCACAGAGCCAGTCAGTTCCACGTTTTTGTAACAAAGATGTTGGTGCATGAAGGGTTCCAAGAGCAAAGAAGTTTGACAAACTGCCTGCATCTTCCTGCTGGGGGTCATAGAGGCACACAGGAACATTTTAAAGGCTTCCAGAGATCCTGCAGCCAAGAAGCTGGTTCATCTTCCTGGAAGCATTTCCCAGACTCCCTTGCAGCACAGCCCCTTTCTGAGGAACACCTGGGAAGGCCCCCAGGCACAGCCCCACACCGGGAGGCTCTGTGACACCTGCCTCCTGCACCCCACCCCCACACCCAGTTCAGAGGCCATGCTCAGCCTCCAAAAGCTAGGAGGAGCGGGCTGGGTAATTCTCCCACCTCCTCTCCTGGGACCTGGCCGCGCTCCTGCTCTGAGAATACTGAGTTTTACTCTTTTGGATAAAAGATGGTCCTCCAGTAATGCAGGTGATCCCAGTAAGTTGCCTCTGAAACCATGTAAACCCCTCAGGGCAAATGAGTCCTTCCGGTCCTTTCCCCCAGCCTGAGGGAGGGGCAGAGGGAAGAGACCCGAAAGAACTGAGAAGCCTCTGGAAAAGTGGACACAGAGCTGGCTCTCTGAGGTCTGCCAGGTGCAGATTAAAACCCTGTCTCTGGACACTGGTGGCCTGAGCCCCTGGGTAAGCAGCTTCACTGTTGCGTAAGCTTCAGCTTCCTCATCAGTAAAATGGGTGTAATACCTATCTGGCCGGGGTGGTCTATGGGGGCCGAGCAGGGTGGGGTGGTGATTAGAGGTGAGATGGGTCAAGTGCCTGTGCTTGGGTGACACTCCATCTGTCCCTCCCCCACCCAGTCCTTGTGCTGGGCTCCTCCTGGGAGCCAGGTCCAAATGGCCCCTCCTGGACTGGACTGGAGAGAGCAGAAGGCCGGGAGAGTGGGGACGGAGAGACAAGAGTCAGGGGGATGGGGAGAGAAGGAGAGGGAGACTGGATACAAAGGGGCAGAGATAGAGTCAGAAACAAGAGACAAAGGGAGACAGAGGGACAGTCGAAAAAGACACACATATAGAGAAGCAGAGGGAGCAGGGAGGGTCCAGGCATGGAAACAGAAAAAGACAAAGGCAAGAGGATCCAGGCAGCCAGTGGAGTGTGGTCCCCTGTGGGGAGGCCAGGCCCTGGAACAGGCAGATGGGGGCCCTGCCCTGCCCAACTCCTGCCCCAGGGCTGCTGCCTTCATGTTCCTTTTGGGTCTGCGGTAGGCACCGAGGACTGCAGGATGGTCCCTCCTCCGCCTTACCCCTCCAGCAAGGGGACTGGGGTGGGGGCAGGACAGGCAGGAGAAGGGAGAGCTAGGAGCTCCCCAGGGAGGGGGTGAGGGTTAGGGCCCAGGGCTGGGGACCCCTCCAGGAGCGGTGGGAACATGGCCTACTTGCCCTGCATCTCCCAAAGAGGTGAGCTCCTGATTCCAGGAAGGGCCTCATTCAGCCAGTCAACAAACACAATCAAGTAACTTAATCAGGCCCAGGACTGGACAGGACAGAGCAATCAATGTGGCCAGTCCCTGCCCCTGGGGACAGCATGGTCTAGACTTAGGGAAACCTGGGAACCAGCATGGCTCATTGTGGTGAACTGCTCCTCTCTACCAACAATCAGAGCAAAATACTTGTTCATCAAATCTATATCAGGTTTCTATTCTTCCCCTCAGGTCTGTGAAACTCTGGCCGTCCTTGCATGAGCTCAGGTGCAGTCCCTTCTTAACAGCCCTCCCTAGCATAGCTGGCCTCAGGCTGAAACCTTCCTGGATCTACTCTAGCCTCAGGTCACACAGCCTCACACCTGGTTCTTTCTGGCTTGGTTTACTCCCCTTCCTATAAAGAAAACCCCTTCTCCCCTACCCTTAAGATGTTTGCAGATTTCTCCCTAGTGTGGGGTTGGGGGGGTCCTTCTGTTTCAATAGTTCCTTCCCTCTCCTTGGAATAATTGTTTCAAATAGTTGCTCCTTACTTTTTTTTTTTTTTTTTTTTT
>RCUC01096647.1:0-10653 GCA_003697995.1 Taxidea taxus jeffersonii | reverse complement strand
CTCTCTCTCTCTCTCTCTCTCTGCCTCTCTGCCTACTTGTGATCTCTCTCTGTCAAATAAATAAATAAAATCTTAAAAAAAAAACCAATGTGTTTAAAATAATTGAGTATCAATTTCATACATAGTTTGGCAGCTCCAGTGTACTTAACCTATTATGTGGACTAAATTGTTTCACTTTATTACAATAAATATAGCTAAACCGTTTTTTAAATATTTATTTTATTCTACTCTCCCAATTTCATTATAATGCTATCATTTTGTTCCACTTTCCTTATAAAGAGAAACTAAAGTTTGACTATTTAGAGTTATAATTTCAAATTTATTATTCTGAAAAGTAGGTCTTTTGAAATAAAAAAAAAGTTTAGTGAAAAATTGCATTAGTGAAATTAGCATTTCACAATGCTAATTTTTTAACTATCAATGTTTTGCAAAAATATTGTATAGAAATTGAGATATATCGATATTTGCATGGTTTCTGTATCCCAAATAATTCCCTTGTTTTTAAAAATGCATATGAATGTTCATGGTCATACAGATTCTAGTTACCTAATTTGGCCATGCATTTTTCTTAGATGTTAGTTATATAAAGTAGCAACAATTCTGAAATACAGTCCTTAGCCTGGTCTCTTCTCCATTTGTCATCTTGACCCATGCTCATGAAATGGGTAGATATGCTGGCCAAGAAATTATAAGCAGGACAAGAAGAGATTCTAGCCTTCTTGGAAAACAAATTGAACCAGTAATCAAAAATCTCCCAATAAACAAAAGTCCAGGGCCAGATGGCTTCCCTGGGGAATTCTATAATACATTTAAAGGAGAGTTAATACCTATTCTTCTGCAGCTATTCCAAAATATAGAAATGGAAGGAAAACATCCAAAGTCATTCTACAAGGCCAGCATCACTTTAATTCTAAATCCAGACAAAGACCACTCTAGAAAGGAGAATCACAGACCAATATCCCTGGTGAATATGGGTGCGAAAAATTCTCAGCAAGATATAGGCTAATTGAATCCAATAATACATTAAAAGAATCATTCACCACAATCAAGTAGGATTTACTCCTGGGCTGCAAGATGGTTCAATATTTGGAAATCAATCAACGTGATACAACACATTAATAAAAGAAAGGATAAGAACCCTATGATCCTCTCAATAGAAAAAGCATTTGACAAAGTACAGCATCCATTCTTGATAAAAGCCCTCAACAAAGTAGGGTTAGAGGGAACATACCTCAACATCACAAACAGGCCATATATGACAGACCCACAGCTAATATCATCCTCAATGGGGAAAAACTGGGAACTTTTCCTCTGGGGGAGAGGGGGTTCAGGAATAAAACGGGGATGTCCACTCTCACCACTGTTATTTAACAAAGTACTAGAAGTCCTAGCTTCAGCAATCAAACAACAAAAGGAAATCAAAGGCATCCAAATAGGCAAGGCAGAAGTCAGACTTTCACTCTTTGCAGATGATATGAAACTCTATGTAGAAAATCCATAAGACTCCGCCAAAAAATTGCCAGAAGTTGATAGACAAATTCAGGAAAGTTGCAAGATATAAAATCACTGTACAGGAATCTGTTGCATTTCTATACACCAATAATGAAGCAAGAGAAAGAAAGATCAAGGATTTGATCCCACTTGCAATTGCACCAAAACCCATAAGATACCTAGGAATAAACCTAACCAAAAGAGGTGAAAGATCTGTGTGCTGAAAACTATGAAATACTTATGAAAGAAATGAACATGATACAAAGAAATGGAAAAACATTTTACACTTATGGATTGGAAGAACAAATATTGTTAAAAGGTCTATACTATCCAAAGCAATCTATACATTTAATGCAATGTCTATCAAAATACCACCAGCATTTTTCACAGGGCTAGAACAAATAATCCTAAAATTTGTATGGAACCACAAAAGACCCCAAGTAATCAAAGCAATCTTGAAAAAGAAAAGCAAAGCTGGTGGCAGCACAATTCTGAACTTCAAGTTATATCACAAAGCTGTAGTGGTCGAGACAGTATGGTACTGGCACAAAAACAGAAACATAGATCAGTGAACAAAATAGAAAACCCAGAAATGAACCCACAACTATATGGTCAGCTAATCTGGGAAAAATCAGGAAAGAATGTCCAATGGTAAAAAGACAGTCTCTTCAACAAATGGTGTTGGGAAAACTGGACAGTCACATGCAGAAGAATGAAACTGGGCCACTTTCTTATACCATATACAAAAATAAATTCAAAATGGATGAAAGACCTAAATATGAGATCAGAAAACCATCAAAATCCTAGAGGAGAACAAAGGCAGCAACCTCTCTGACATTGGCCATAGCAACTTCTTACCAGACATGTCTCCAGAGGCAAAGGAAACAAAAGCAAAAACGAACTATTGCGATAACAAAATAAAACCTTCTGCACAGAGAAGGAAATATTCAACAAAATTAAAAGGCAACCTTGGGAGTGGGAGAAGATATTTGCTAATGACATGTCCGGTAAAAGGTTAGTGTCCAAAATACATAAAAAACTTACAAAACTCAACACCCATAAAGCAAACAATCCAGTTAAAAAACGTGAAGACATGAATAGACATTTTTTGAAAGAAGACATACAAATGGCTAACAAACACAGGAATAGATGTTAACATCACTCATCATCAGGGAAACACAAATCAAAACTACAATGAGCTATGATCCTCACACTGGTCAGAATGGTTGAAATTAATAATACAGGAAGTGACAGATGTTGGCGAGGATGAGGAGAAAGTGGAACCCTCTTACACCATTGGTGGGAGTGCGAACTGGTGCAGCCACTATGGAAAACGTTATGGAGGTTTCTCAAAAAGTTAAAATAGAACTACCCTATGACCCAGCAATTACACTACTAGGTATTTACCCAAATGACACAAAAATAATGATTGGAAGGGATACATTCACCCCAGTGTTTATAGCAACATTATCTACAATAGCCAAATTATAGAAAGAGCCCAAGGTCCATTGACTGATGGATGGGTAAAGAAGATGTGGTGCATGTACACCATGGAATATTACTCAGCCATAAAAGAGAATGAAATCTTGCCATTTGCAACAACATGGGTGGAGCCAGAGAGTATTACGCTAATCGAAATAAGTCAGGGAAAGACAAATACCATATGATTTCACTCATATGTGAAATTTAAGAAAAAAAAAACAACAACCAGATGGATATAGGAGAAGGGAAAAAAAGAGGAGGCAAACCATAAGAGACTTAACTATAGAGACCAAACTGAGGGTTGCCTGAGGGAGGTGGGTGGGGGATGGGCTAGATGGGTGATAGGGATTAAGGAGGGCACTTGTGATGAGCTAGAGTGGTTTATGTAAGTGATGACTCACTAAATTCTACACTGAAACTAATATTACACTGTATGTTAACTAACTAGAATCTAATAAAAATTTTTTTGAAAAAAAAAACAACACATGTTGAATCAAGCCAATTCAAATGTGAATCACTTCTGCTCCTGAATGACCTTGAGCAAAACAGTAGAATTTCCCTAGTTGAATTTTCTTGTCTGTAAACTGGTCTTACTGTTTGCATAGAGGACAGTTGTGAGGATTAGGTTAGGGGATGGAGAAGAAATCCCCAGAGAGTTAATAGTGCATGACGTTCACTCCATTCCCGTTAGTTTATCTTCCATGTTTGAGATAGTTGATGCCTCGCTCTGCAAGCTGGAAGGAGACTATAAGTATTTCATTAAGTCACACTTTTTACATTCCTTAATCAGGATGCTAATAGTGTGTCACAGTTTAACTGGCAACACTTTTTCTTTCTCAGGACTGCATAAAATGTAGATTATCTTTAACACTTGATTACATCTCACATTTGATGATATTTGGTGAGATGTTTTCAAACAGAGATTTTGAAACAGACTCTAGGGAATAACTTCCTTTCTAGGAAGACCTGGTCTACAAGATGATTATACTATGTATCCTGCTTTTATCGATAATTGTGAGAAGGAAACACTGGATTAAGAAAAAGAGATTTGAGGGCCACTTGCTGGCTCAGTCGGTAGAGCATGGGACTCTTGATCTTGGGGTTGTGAGTTTGAGCCCCACACTAAGATTAGAGATCACTTAAAAGAAAAAATTGAATGCCTTCTGGCAAAAAGAGCAGAACCATAGGTGAGGGATAGCTAATACTCTTTCATGCTTTTAATCAGGTGAACTTGCTGCCGGTTTTCTGTGTTCAGAATTTTTCTCAAGCTATTATTGATCACTACTCCACAATGGAAATTGATGATAAGAAAACATTTTGGCTTTATAATAAATTTGAGTTTGTGGAGAAGATCAGCAACAGCTGCTTTGATTTGACAGCACATAATAATTATTAAAGTGGATCAACTAAACCTCCATTTACTTCAGTACATTAAATGAAAGAAGTCTGTGGGTCAGAACTGCCTTAGAACCATTGTTTCTGGCAAAGCAATTTACATTTTCAAAGTATCTATCGCTTGGGTTTGAACGGAGAATCTGTTTTTTAAGTCTTAGCTGTGGCTTATTTCTATTACGTGACCTTAGGCAAGTCATTTGATCCAATTCTTAGCTTCTTTATTTGTAAAGCAAGGATAACAGTACCAAAAATAATACTTCCTCATCCTTACTACTACTGGCCTATGGGAATTTGGGGTAATGTTGATGAAATCACCCCAGAAGTGAAATATGCTCTCTGTGGTAGAGCAGAGAACACCACTGGCCAAGAGGCTAATTGAATTCTACTGGGATGCTATTCTTTTCTTACTGGCTAACCTTTTAAAAGACATGTTGAAATGAACTTCTTGATTTGTTCTCCACTTACATATAAATCATTGGATCATTACATAGTGTGGCTCAATTCTGAAATGACTCAAATGAAAGTCTTTAAACTCTACCTCTTGTTATACTCACTCAAGGTTTTACAGATCCTCAGTCTTCTCTGAGTTGATCTTGGAAGTGTAGAACTGTTCTACCTTCATAAAGTGTTTTGTATCCTCAGGATACAAAATTCAGGGTCCCAGTCATGGCCTTGGCATGAAGTTTTAGATGACTTCTTCCAAAGACACAATCTAATGATGTCCCTCAAGATTCCTGTTCTAAGAAGCCTCATGATTTATGGGCACCTGGGTGATTCAGTGGGTTAAGTGTCTGCCTTCAGCTCAGGTCATGATCCCCTGCATGGGCTCCCTGCTCAGTGGGGAGAGTCTGCATCTTCCTCTGCTCCTCCCCCTTGCTTGTGTTCTCTTTGACTATTTCTCTCTCTCTCTCAAATAAATAAATAAAATCTTAAAAAAGACAGATTTCTGTTCTCTTATTCTTCAGTCAAACACTAGTCTAGGTTCTGCTGTGAAGGAACTTTGTAGACAGAATTAAGGTTACTAATTAGCTGACCTTAAAAGATTATTAAGATTAGCTGGGTAAGCCCGGTGTAATCACCTGAGTCCTTAATGGCAGAAAAGGAAAGCAGATGAGATATGGCAGAATGGGAGTCCAAAGCACTGGAAGCATGAGAAGGACTTGATTGACCATTGCTGGCTTTGAAGATGGAGGGACCATGAGCTAGGGAAAGTGGGTGGCCTCTACAAGTTGAGAGCTACCCTCTGTTGATAACCAGCCAGGAAATGAGGAGCCCGGTCCTACAACTGCCTGGAAATGATTTCTGCCAACCACTGGGATGAGCTTGGAAGCAGAAATTTCTCCAGAACCTCTGTAAGGAATGTAGGGTGGCTGACACCTGATCTTGGTCTTATTGGCCATATTACCTAACTGTACCCACTGGACTTCTGATCTATGGATAATAACTGTAAGATATAAATGGGTGCTGTTTCAGTTAAATTTGTGGTAGTTTGTTATGGTAGCAGCAGAAAACAAATATACCATCCATCCATACCCATCTATTCAGCAAATGTTATTGAGCTCAAGAACTGCCAGGAACTGTTCTTAAGCCAAGGATAAAGCAATGACAAAGAAACAAAAGTCCTTGCCTTCATGGAATTTACATTCTAGTAACACATGGAATTTACATTCTAGTAACAATACCAAGATTTGAAAAAAGAACCCAGCTTTTGGCTCCTTGCTATTTGGTCCCATAGGCCTGGTAGATTAGAGAAAGGCTGGGTCTGCTGCTGGGCTGCCCTGATCATGAAGGAGGCACCAGATGCTGTCCTGTCCTCCATGGCCCATATCTTATGTACTTGAGGGGGATCTCAAATCCAGTTGGTTGATAGCTTCAGGACTCATAATCTCAAATACTCTCTGGTTGGGTTTGTAAACCCAGTGTGCATATCACACTGTAGTCCTTAGCAAGGATTTTGTAAAAATTACACATAATGGCACTCCCAGTAAAGATTCAACAAAAACTGCTCATGGCAATTCTAAGAGACAACTGAAAACAGTACTTGGTGACTATAGTTAACAATACTCTGTTGTGTATTTGAGAGCTCCTGAGAGAGTAGATCTTAAAAGTTTTCATCACAAGGGAAAATGTACTTATGTGGGGTGATGGCAGTTAACTGAACTTCTCGTGGTAATTATTTAGCAATATATATCAAATCATTATGTTGTACATCTTGAAATTATGCATACTATATATTATATTTCAGTAAAACTAAAAAAACAAACCAAACAAAAACAAAAAAACAAAAATGAAACAAAACCCAAACCTTCAGGATGCCTGGGTGGCTCAGTTGGTTAAGCAGCTGCCTTCGGCTCAGGTCATGATCCCAGCGTCCTGGGATCGAGTCCCACATCGGGCTCCTTGCTCGGCAGGGAGCCTGCTTCTCCCTCTGCCTCTGCCTGCCACTCTGTCTGCCTGTGCTCGTTCTCTCTCTAACTAATAAATAAATAAATAAATAAATAAATAAAAACAAACAAACAAAAAAAAAACCCAAACCTTTCTCCCAAAAAATAGTTGTTTGGAGGTCACCCACATAAGGAGGTCTTCTCAGCACATTCCCAGGAATGTGGCTGGGGATGAGGAAGCTGAAATTCCTATTCTTCTGCAAGAAGGCAATGGTAATGGTCAATAACTTGAAACTTTGTTCTATGTCTTCACTGTCTCATTGGCTAAGCTAATGCACTAAGTCTAAGCACCCTCCTCTTGCCATCTGAGCAGTCTCAACAAGTCCACCATCGCATCTGGATTCTGTTCTTCCAGATTTATGCCCTGACCTCAGGGTCAAGGTATTAAAGAGTGCAGAAGACAGTGAGGGTGGGAGGAACTAAAAGCTGGCTTGTTTCTTCAGGGTCCTGGAAACCCCCTTTACTCTCTAGGTCTCCGATGGAGGTTTGTGTTAATTTGGGCACATGGGGTAAGGCTGTGAGGAAGTCTTTGGTGGATTTGAGAAGGAGAAAATGGCAGCATGAGGCATGCTTTCCATCTCTAAGGATTTTTAGGAGGCTTTGCTAAGTTGGCATATGGTAAGCACACAGTAATTTTTCCCCCTTCAATCAATCAACCAATCAGTCAATATAAACTATGTGGTCTTCTCTTTGGCATTTCCCAAATAGTTGGTAAAAACCACATTGCTCTCTATGACTTCTTGAGCTAGCCTAGTGCATTTGTTTTCCTGGAGGTAATGAGACCAGCCTTAAGGTGAGAGAAAGAAGGCCCAGAACTCCACGGCATTAAAAGAAAGTGTGACAGTGTATAAATACAGGTGGACATAGTAGAGCAGGTTTTGATGGACCTGCCATCACATGCTAAATATTCTACTATGTCTCTTTGAGTATTATCATTCCATACTTACAGAATTTTAAGAAACTTTGAAAGGATAACATATATTCCACTGCTTCTAGACAGACCTACATCCCAGCCATATGATCAGGTGGTTGTTTACCTTATTTATAATAAACATACCCACATACAAATGTGTATCATATTCATTGATTTCTGTTAGAAGAACTACAAATTCCTCGAAACCCTTTATGTGTATAATATCCAACTTATCTAAAGGTAAAAACAAAGCTTAAAATATTAGCTTTTTAGTTTAGCTAGTTTTAGATTTTAGTTTTTAAGATAAATGCAGTGTTTGTTTGGGGGAAGCAGAAGCAGGGTTGTAACAGGTATGCAGACTCTCAAAGTCACTGAATGGAGAGTCACTTTCTGTTCACTGCCATCTCAAAATGGATAGAAATAGGCTCACAGAAAGCTCAGTTACAAGTACTGTATTTAAAGGGGGAAAACGCAAAGTGATCTTGGAAGGACCTGAATAGAACTTAGTCATAACAACATTGCTGCCATTGCTTCTTTCTTTATTACTTGGAACATTAATTCAGGATGTACATGAAAATATAATACAGAAAGCAGGCAAGCAAAGAAATATCAATACTATCTGCAGTTTTTCTAAGGAAATATGTCCATTATATTTTTCAATCCTTCTTCATTGATGATTAAGCATATGCTGAGTTATATATATTCCATCCTGTCAATGTGACAAATAATAGATTTTTGAGGAAGACAATAAGAACAGAAAGCTGATTTCACCATAAGTGGAAAAGTCCTCCAATAGTTTTGTGTTTGGCTCAAGTAAGCCAAAACCAGTGTGACAGGGAGCTGAAATAGGACTCCCCGACTCATGTGACCCACAGAGCCACTCGGTCAGCAGCACGCCTATGGGAGTTTTAGGGGACCAGTTTCCCGATGGATGGAGGAAGGCTTCTGAAGAGAGCCCATATGTGGTGAGAAGACAAGGAGGAGGTTTCTTTGAAGGGTGCTACCTCTGTTCTCTGCTTCCAATCTCACCTGGCTGGCAGAACCATATGGAGATCCCTGAACGGGTCCCCAACATTGGGACTAAACAAAGTCCTGGGGCTTCGTCATAGCTGAGAATCCAGTGGAGCCCAGCCAGCAGCACTGAGGGCCTGGGCTTGCACTCCCAGAGTTTTCAGCACTCGGGATGGGCAAGTAGAGTTTTCCCACGGGAGGGAGGGCTGCTGGGGGTCATTTCCACCCTGCGGGACAGGGCTTCCTAGAAGAACAGAGGAATTGTGGGCACAAGAAGCTGAGGTGAGTGTAGGAGACTCACCCTCACGGAGGGAGGAGGAAGGCTCAGGGCCAAGGAAGGAGAATCTCCGGGATAGAGAGTGACTGCCCATGGCAAGGATCACTGAAGATCTGTCAGCCATGTTTCCCAGGAGCCAATGCCTTACAGCCTCCAGGCCCAAGCAGTAAGTGTCGTGCTAGCTCAGGGTAGCATCAGCTGCGAGCACTGCCCTTCTTGTCACCATCGGCGTGTTCCAGCCTGACAACCTAGGGGATACAACCTCGGTAGACGAAGTTTTCAGGGGAGGACAACACATAAGGCAGGGAAATGGAGGGGATGGTCCAGGGCACTCCTGTGTTCCGAGGCAAGCTTCCAGCACAGAACAGATCTGTGCTGGGGGGGCAGGGGTAGGGGGCAGAGCTGGGGGACAGGGGTAGGGGGCAGAGTATCTGAGGACAAGTCAAGTTCAGAGTTTCAATCTGTTCAAGAAGTGATTCTAAGTACTGGAGTTGTGTGACTTCAAGTGCCTTTGATCCTCTGAGTGAGCAGAACAATTAAGGCCCCTGTTAAGTTTTATGTAGTCAGGGAAAGACTCCCCCACTGAATAAAGCTTATTTTTTGTCTCCAATTCCCTTTAAAACTTGCTTTTTAATTATGTCATGAATAGTGACTATTCAACATAACAATTACGCCGGTGACATGCTTATTTTCTCTGCAATGTCCACATAGAGACCTCTAAAAAGTCATTTGTTGGTGCTCCTGAAAGATTTGCATATAAAGGAAAATGAGAACGAGACCTTAATTATCTACAAATCCATAGTTGATATTTTAGGTGACTTAAAAAGTACAAATTATGATCTGGCGGAATACAGGAGCCTCTTTGAATTCAAGCTTTAGAAATCACCATGTGCTTTCTTGCCCAGATTAAGTAAAACTTTCTACTGCAAAAATAGAAGAGAACACTGTTTTCTCTTGGGTGAATATTTGCATGCTTGCTCATTTGGGGCCCATCTTGAGCTTTTAAATACATTAAAGCATATTATACAGATTTCTCTAGGCATATCTTAAAGGCCTTAGCTGAATCTGTGGAAATCTCCTATTCAGAAAAGTGCCAGTTTCCAGCTAGTCATGGAGATGTACTGGCCAAGGACTGGGAACCAGCTGGAATCAAATCATTCTGTATGTTGATCCATTCTGGAGTACCTCAGAGTGGGTGTACGGGGGGATAAAACACAAATTTCACACGTGGTTTGGCAGACAGGTTGAGCAAAGGGCCAGTTGTCCCCACCCCTCCCTGCCTCTGGGACCTCCCAGCCACGCTAGTTGATGAGACAGACATGGGTAGGTAACAGAATCTACACATCAGGAGAGACAGTAGCCAGCCCTAGGGGAGAGAGACCAATTCCCTCTGCTGGTCACAGCGAGATCAGAGAAGGTTCCAGAGGATGCAATGTTTGAATTCACTTCTGGAGAAAAAACAAGTGCTATCTCCTGGAAGTCCCCGGACTGGAATTAGGGTGGTCACTCAAGGTCAAGATCTTGGATGTAGGACACATGGTCCATTCCGACAAGCAGGCAGTGGGGCACAGATGGCCAGCACCCATCTCAAGCCTTTCTTTTCATAAAACAGTAACCCTGTTGCAGCAGTTTAGAGATGA
>RCUC01096638.1:0-16445 GCA_003697995.1 Taxidea taxus jeffersonii | reverse complement strand
GTTAGAGCAAGCACCGTCAGCTGGGCTTCCACTGGAGTCAGAGTGGGGCAGCTGGGCTGGGAGCCATGGGAGGGCTGTTCAGGGAACATCTGGCTCTGAACCCACTGGCTGCCCCAGTTCCAGGACGTGTATCGGGCAAGGTATTAAGCTTATTTGGACCTCACTTTTCTTATCTCTGAAAGTAGTGATGCGAACGTTAGCTCTCAAAACTGTCCCAAGATCTCCTGAGCCAGGAGCACGCCAGGCCCTCATACAGGCTCAGTAGCCACTACCTCACTGCCTTTCTCCACATTCGGTTCGACAGAATATTATTAGACAAGAGGTGATGTAACACCCCTGCGCACAGATTGGAAATGGCCAGTTCCTCGAATTCCCTCCAAGCCTGCCTTGCCATTCCCCCGCCTCACTGTGCAGGCACAGTAAAATGCACGCTCTTAATTCGCACACTTAAAACTCAGCTCTGTACAGGAGTCCACTGAGGCCTGGGGAAGGTCAGGGACTCGCCATGTATGACAGTGACAAGGAACAGCCGGACTGGGGGGCCCACGCTGAAGTCTCTTGTCCCCCAGAAGAACTCTTCTAGGTGAGCCACGCATCCGCCTCCAAGAAGGTCTATTTTTCTAGCAGAAAGGGGGCAGACCAAGAGGGGACAAATAATTGCGCGTAAGCTAATTCCCACCTCTGCGTGCACACTTGCCACGCACACGCGTGGGCTCCTGGGGCGCAGGCGGGCGGCACGTTCCCCCACAGCTGTCGGGCAAATGAGAGGCCCACGTGCAAAACGCAGCCCCCACAAACGCTGTGTGATGTGGTTTTCTAACACTTACTACAGGCCTAGGGGTCCATAAAATAGACTGAGAATTAGGGGACTAAGGACCTGAAGAATAGAATTTTCATGGGTGACAAATGTAATCCTGGAGGAAGAAAAGGATCGTTTTCATGTCCTTTAAAGCCCTAGATTTCTAGCCAGTGAGAACTTGCTACCATCTCTTCAAACTTCGTATTTCTGTGATGGGCAGGGGGGTGCCGTTTCTGGTTCGTTTGACCAAAGCCTGTTAAAGAACAGTCCAGAAGGAGACAGGCCCGGGCACGGCACTGGATGTGATGTGTGAGGACACAAGCAGGGTATTGGAAGAGACTCTAGTCACGAAGCCGCCCCTTCTCGAAAGCGCCACCGCAGAGAGGCTGGGTCACCTCAGAAACTCCCAGAGCACAGACTGGGTGAGTTTTTGAAGCCGCAAACACAGCCAGCTCCTGAATCCGCTGGCCGCGGCTCAACACCAGCAGGAATAGAGCTGAACTGGGGCCGGAGGCGGGCTGTCACCCAAGTTTTTGAGCCCCTTACCTCCACGTGTGTGCCACCCGGCGCAGGACTCCACACTGACGGTCCATCCCTGGGATGCAGGCAACGTTCCCCAGCCACGCGGGGCACCAGGTTAACTGCTGAAAAGGAAATCTCATCATGAGCACACGAGGCCCCATTCCTCAGAAGGGCCTGGGATTGTTCTCTTCAGGAAGCAAGATACCCCTGTTCTCTTCAGGAGGCAGCCTCCCTAGACTTATTGCAGGCAAGAGTCCTAGGGCCAAGTCTGCACTGAGACTGGGACCCAGGGATGTTCCGGGTGAACCTCTGCCTGGGTGGGAATCCGTTGGCTAAAGTCTTGTCGGAATCACTTCATCTCTACTCGGCAAAATTAGCATGAACTTGGTTTCAAGCTATTTGAACTGGAAGATCCATCTTTTTTTTTTTTTTTTTTGTACTCCTAAAATAACTTTAGTTACTAAGAACAAATAACAGCATTAAATATGACATGTATTTCTCTGAATGGTCGCACTAAGCGTCCAAGGGGATAGAGGGTCAATTTTTTTTCTAGGAAGACAGAGCCGTGGAGGCAGCATCCAGTCCTGGGCTGGTGACTTCAAAGGAAGAAAAAGAGGTGGAAAACGTAGGTGGACGACGACAGATCGGATCAGGCGAGGAGCACGTCCCACGGGTGCAGTTCCCCAGAAAGGAAAATACAGCGCGCGTGGGCGGAGCGCAGGAACAGGTGCGGGGGGCCCGGCCCTATTTGGCCCGCAGGCACCGGGTGAGGAAGCACGTGCGTCCCGCCCGCCTTGTCACGCGCACGTGCGCGGTGCTTGCTGCTTGCTTCCTTCTGAAGTTGCGCGTCCGCCGCCGGGGGTCCGGGCACGGGAGCCGCGGGGAAAAGCACAGGCCGCGGGCAGCCTTCGCAGCCTCCCGGCGACAGGCCCTGGGGTCTGGGATGCGTTCCCCGCGCTCCCAAGAGAGCCGCGAAACCCGGGCGACCTCTTTCTGGACGTAGCCCGGTCCCCAAGGGCAAAGGGCCCTATTGGCGGTCAGAGGTTGCTTCTGGCGAAGGCTGCCCCCCGGGAGCTCGGCCGGTCTGTAAACGCTCCCTCGCGGGGCCTATCTCCGCACAGCCGGGCGCACGACCCGGGTGACCGCGGCTCCGATGTCCGCGGCCGCCACGCGAGCTCCACGGCAGAGGCTCCGCAGCCTTTCCTCGCGCCGCGGTTTATGGGTGCTAACCCCGCAAGTGCGGGCCGCCAAACCCAGTCGTCACCGGGTTGCACCCGCTCGGATGCCCCCGAGACGGCAGGGGACCCACACGCGGCCAACGACACACGCGGCCGTAGTTGTTAGATTTCTGCTTCTTGGAGACTCTAAGGGGAAAGCTGACTTTGAGCTCTGTGGACCGTTGCCTTTTCCCTAGGTCCTGCGAATTTGCATTAGGTAGATAGATATGTAGATATTGTGTGTCTTAATACTTCTGAATACTGACGAGATTTTAGTGTTTTTCTCCCAATATTTGCAAATACCCTGCGAAATATCCCAAAACGCACTTGAGCGGAAAGGCACATCCTCTGAAGAACATGCTGCAGACATACATGAAGTACAGAAACACTGCACTCGATTTGTTTCACTTATCATTCATATGGCATTTTTCATTCTTTCAGTGCTAGTGTATTGCTACACAAAGATTCACAGAAACCCAGTAGTACCTTGTCACAGGCACGTTGTAGGCATGTGACAATTTAGCTAAGGCGATCCATGACCTCGTATTTTTCCTATTATTTGAGCTAAACTGAACTCTTTGAAACTTGGAAACATTCAGGAATCCCACTTGTAAAAATAGCCAGGGATTTTAAGTTTGTGCTAAAATGAGCAAGATCCATAATTAGCAGGAGGCAGCCTTTTCTTACCGCTGAGTTTCTGGCAAAAACAAAACCAGGAAGCACCTACCCAAGCAAATGCAGTCAGGCCCTGAAGGTGATTATTCTATTCATACCAGACACTTATCATTCATCAAAGATGGAAGAGATCTTGATTGACAAAACAAGGTGCTTCCCTTGCTAAAGCGGAATGTCAGAATGCAAATTCCCTGATTTATCATTTTCTGCTGGGTATTATGTTCCGGCAACTCATCGTGGAATCCACTGATATAATTTTTTAGATGACTTTTTACTCTCAAACTTACTTTAAGGTAAGAAAAATGCTTTGATGATTTGTTTTCGGTGATTAAAACGACAGCAGCCGCCGCCACCACCGCCTCAGGCCACTGTGGGCAAGGCTTTAAGGAAATCAGGGCAGACAGAATTAGTATTCATTCACTCATGCCTTCATCCCATGAACAGTTATTTGTTGAATACTTACTATGTGCCTGTTACCAGTCTAGAGACTGGGAGACAGTTATTTTAGAGTATGTATGTAGTTAAGTCTCTCACAGGTGCATGGGGGGGAGAGGTGACTTGTGTAAACCAAATACACATAGGTAGAGGCTACTTGAAAAAAAATTAAACAGGAGACGTGATGGAGTGTGGAAGTGTGTGGGTCGTGCCACCTAGGCAACATCTCTAGTATAAAGCAATGTTTGAACCTGAGCTCAGTGGTAAGAGGGAGAAATCCATGCAATCAGTGGAAGGACCTGCTGTGCTTGGTGGAAATGCAGCCTAAGGGTATGGCCAGAGTCTTGTGAGAAAGATGGGGCAGGCAGCGGGCCAGCTCTGGAAAATGCCCACCCACTGTTGGGTCTTTGCTGAGTGACTGGAGTGTGCCATGAGAAAAACAGAGGCGACAATCTCACGTTGGGTAGCCAGACAGTGCATGTTTGAGGAAGAAGCGTTTAAGTAAAGACCAGAAACACCGGATTAAAGTTTGGAAAATGAGAGTCCAAAAGAACATTCTTGGCAGTGGGAACCAGGTGTGTGAAAGCTGTGACAAAACAGGACCTCAGGTGTTTGGAAAACAGGAGGCAGATTTCTCAGGGCTATGGAAGAAGGTACTACCAACTTGCCTTGAAAAATAGAAATGTCCCTCAGTGTTCTGGAGAGTGGAGGTCTGAAACTCATATGTCAGCAGGGCCATGGCCCCTGAGATTCTGGGTCAAATCCCTCCTTGCCTCTTGCTGGCTCCTGGTGGTACCTCTCCATCCCTGTCACACAGCCACATCACTCTCATTTCTGCTTTTGTCACCATATGGTTCTCTGTCTTCCCATGGTCATCTTCACCTCTTGTACCCTCTTGTTGTATTGGATGAGGGCCCAAATTAATGCCCCCCTTTTAACTTGATGGCATCCACAACAGCACTATGTTTAAGTAAGGTCACATTCACAGGTAACAGGAGTTAAAATGTATTTTGGGTGGGGGGGAGTGTTCAAGAGCATGTTCAACCCACAACCGGGAGCCACCATGGCAGAGGTTGGTGAGCAAGCTGGAGAATGGCATGAGCTCACTCGGGGGAGATAGGCATAGGCTGCAGCCTTGCAGACAGTAGTAAACCTCATTGTATGTGAACAAGGAGCCCTCACATCATGGAGAAACAGTTCACATTCTTAATGGTCTCTGGCCCCCATGAAAGACTAATTCAGATGGCAGCAAGAGTGATGGAGGAGAGACACCCCTGCAAAGGTCCCATGGAAAGGGCTCTGATGACAGCCATGAGGAAGCAGGTGGACCTGACCTACATCTTGGAGAAAGAAACAGGATTCGGCCACAAGTTAGTCCTTCGATGTACAGATGAGGGTCAGAGAACCCTTAAAGCTGCTTTCTCGGTCTCTGGCTTGAGCAACGGGGTGACTGATAGTGCCATGTACTCAGAAGAGGAGGACGGGATAGGAGCAGGTCTGGGAGACAGTCAGATGTTCGTTTGGATGTGAAAAATCAGAGATGCTTGTGAGACATTCAAGAATCCATTTCAAGAAAGCAATCAGCCAGATGAATCTGGGATCAGGAGACAGATTTGAACTGAAGATAAGAATTTGAAAGGTTTTGGAATATATGAGAAATATTAATGGATTCTATTTTTATTGTTAATACTTTAATGCACTATCTTTTCTCAATTCAATTATAGTTGTGTACCTACATTACTTAAATCTAACATAACGGACATATGTAAGTCCAATTCGCCAACCGTGGCATTAGAAGGCAAACCCATGACACAAAAAAGGTGATAGGGTACGTTTCTGGTACTTGCAAAAAATTGCAGGATGGCCTACAGCATCTCTAAATTGTTGATTCTTTTGTTATCGGCAGTCTTTATATTTGTGTGTTACTTGGAATGCATTTAAAATTGAGTAGGAAGCAAAGAGGGCATTGCAGTTATAAATATTACTAGGCAAGTGGAAAGGATGACGCTCCAATTCTATCTGACTTGGTTTTTGTGATTTTTTTTAAAACTCTTTGCAAGACCACCCCATTATGAAGGCATGACTCAAAGCCAAGGTTTCTTGATGGTTCAAGCCAAGACTTGTACTAACTTATAAAATGCTTTCTCTTCATACATAAATCCTCCAGAGTCCAGACTAAAGAGATCCATCACTAAAATCATCTGTGGAGGGAAAAGACCATAGTTGTTAAGCCTATGGCTTTCCAATGCTATCAGCATGAATTGTAACCTACTCAGCTCCTTGTGTTTCCTGTCATTCCCTGACATTCACGGGAAGAACAGTTAGACCTCAAGGAAGGGAGTCTTGGCTCAGGCAAATTGTGTTTTAATTCTTATTTCAAAACATATCTATTTTAACCTAAAACATGACAGAAGAGTCAAAATAGTTTAAGCCAGCAACAGAATACTAAATATTTACATTCATTTAGTTGGTGGCATTATAACATTTAATGGTCAGCAAAATTTTTAGGAAAAAATCTATCGTGTGTGTGTCTGTGTATATATATATATATACATATATATAAGTAAGTAAGGTCACATTCACAGGTACATATATATACTAATATACATCTATAGCATATTACAGATATGTATGTATATATATATTATAATTGCGTATATTTTTAAATTTAAGTGAAGGTAAGTTTATTTTGCAGTAAAATGATTGCCTAGACCTGAAGTCAATCCCTTGCCTTACATCATATATTTTCAGAATGGAAACAATTTTCCATTTTTGTTCATCTAGGGAGACGGCAGAGGGCTTTCAAATGCTATGTATTTAAAAAATAGATTGTCATCTTGAAGACTTTTTAGGGAGAGGGGATAGCGCTGAAATGCTTTGTAAAATATAGGGGTTAGGAGCCAGGCTCACGTGGTTAATGTGGTCATAGATTTTTGCCCGGATCAAAACCACACATGGCAGGAGCAAGCAGAGTTCCAAACATCACATCATTACAGTAAATATAATTAACTACCGTAAAGAGGCCAAACTCAGGATTCTGGGAGAGTCTAAAGATATTGAAGTCTATTATAAAACTATTTTCAAGAACAGAAATTATACGGTTCTTGAAAGTAGTGTTCACACTCCATCTGATTCCGTCCATTAGAAAATTCATCCTGAATATCCAGTGTCTCCAGTGAGCACATGCGGCCTCCGATCTGGAGGAATTTGTTTGTTTGTTTTGGGTCTGACTTTAACACTGGGTCACATTTCATCATTAGAATCAGCTATTGTAACCAGCTGGCATATGACTGGCCCCGATTGGCTTTGTCTGGCTTAGCTTAATAAAGGCATTTGATTCCAGTGTTGGCAATGCTGATGGGAGTGGGTAGAACAGGAGGGGGACAAAGCTTGATATAATCAAACTTTGCCAAAAAGGTGAAGTACAACCGTTAATTTAAAACATCTTTGGCGATTTTGTCATCGCTTCACATGGTGTGCTGTTGTAACTCAAGACCGAATAGCCGCAATACCAAAAAACTGACAATCATAAAATTTGCCTGCAGCAGTTTTGATTCCAAATATAAAAATCATGATTCTAAGTAATGCTTTTGAAATGCAACTTCTTTACACCCAAATCCTAGCTCAGAAATCAGATACTCTCAACACAGTACTATAAAATTAAAACTGTGCAATATTTAAGAAATATTGCAAAGCCTTTTCACCTTCTAATTACTCCACAGGTACCTAAAATCCTCATGAATGGGCAGACCAAATATCCCATGTTTGCAGATTAATTCAGACATCTTTTAAAACAAAGTTTATAAGGGCACCTGGGTGGTGCGGTCCGTTAAATTTCTGACTCTTGGTTTTGGCTCAGGTCGCGATCTCAGAGTCCTGAGATCAGGCTATGCTCAGTGAGGAGTCTGCTTGAGATTCTCCCTCTCCCTCTACCCCTCCCACTTGTGCTCTCTCTCTAATATAAATAAACAAATCCATAAATAAAATGTTTATAAATTCCATATTGACCGTATTTCTAAATAAAGGATCCTAGTTTACCTGAATTTTGCAGACAGTTTTATTTGAAAATAATATTTTGCTGTCTTTAATTCCTGGGACAATTACATACAGTCCTGGTGCTCCTTTATTGGTAAGAAGTTGATTTTGTAGCCGTTCTTGTCCACTATGCACACCTCACAAACTCAGCCCATCTGGTAGAGCAAGCCCTTTAACCACACTTTGATGCACATGACAGTCCTGTAGGGGTCTTGTCAAATGTTGGTTCTGACTCAGTTGGTTGGGGTGGGGCCAGAGCCCGCATTTCTAACAAGCTCTGGTAAAGCCAATGCTGGTGGTTTGAGGATCCCTCTTTGAGCAGCAAGATCCTGGAAAACCCATTGTCTTCTCCCCCTGACGTGCTTTTCACCCTGCACTGCATCTGCACCATTATGTCCCCATCAGCACCACCCCCACTTTTCTTACTCCCAGACCACACATATCACCCTCCCCTACCTGCACACTATAGACTAGTCCTGTTTGTTGCTAGTTCCCGTGAACTCAACCTCAGAGACATCTGCATTCTTACTTTCTCTCTCATTTTTTAAAGATATATTTATTTACTTGTTTATTTGAGAGAGAGAAAGAGAGCACACACGTGCACAGGAGGAAGGGCAGAGGAAGAGGGAGAGATAGAGAAACAGATTCCTTAATGAGCGTGGAGCCTGACGTGGGGCTCGATCTCAGGACCCTGAGGTCACGACCTGAGCTGAAGAGTCAGATGCTCAACCAACTGAGCCACCCAGGCGCCCCTACACTGCAACTCTCTTATATGTGACATCCTAGTAACCAAACTTTTCTAATTATTTCCTACGTGACTGGTCTTCTTTTTCCAACACTCTCTTCCCCTTCAATGTTCCCCACCTATAACAAGCAGGTGACCTTCCCAGAGTCCACATTCTCATCATAGTATCACATTGGTCCAATACCTGTCACCCAATCGAGATCTTTCTTTCCTTCCTTCACACATGACAAACTCTTACCTTTCCTTCAGGGTCACCCTGCTTCTTCTTTCAAAGCCGTCTATCTTCCATCCATGAGATAAAGAGTATTGTCCCCTCAAGGGACAGGTAACATCTTGTAATAATGACTTATTGCATATTTGTCTACTTTCTAGAACTTAAAATGTTGAAATTCTGGGACGGGTCTTCTTATTTTATTCTCAAAACTTAGTACGGTGCTTGACACTGAGTAAACTCACAATAAGTATCAACTGAATGGGAGAATTTTAAAAATTTTAAATGGCCTAATTGATTTAACACAAAAGTGCTCTCCAATTTTAAAATATTAAAAAAATATTGAGTATAATTCATCTATATCCATGGTTCAAACTGCTGATTCTATAATTTGAGGATAAACAGCTACTATTTATTAAACACAAATAATTTGAGACAAGGATAGGTGGAAATATGAAATCTTAATTTCCCAAAAGTGCGGTCTTGAATATTTCATTTCGAAGCTTCAGTTTTCCAAAATCAAATTGAGTCCTTATTATTAGTGAATGTCTATAAAATAAGTTCACTTGAAGTAAGGGATGACTGTGTAAAATGCTGATAAGTACCCATACTACACAATGAATTACTTTAAGTTCATACTTTTTATTACCTGCTTACCATATTTCAAACAGTGGGCTACTGACAGAAAGAACAGGACTGGTGTCTGCCACTGAATCCCTCATGGGTGCGGGAGGTGAGGCTCGGCATTTCCCCCAGTCTACTCAATCCTATAGCAAGGTTTACAGAAAGGATTGACTCATGGCCTATCACTGGGTCAGTCTTTGAGCAAGAGAATGCCACAAAAGTTCCTGGAAGGAAAGAATGGAAAGTGGCTCTCACAAAAATAGGAAACCATCAGCCACAAAACACACACCAAACTAGTGTCCACAGAGTGGGCAATTTCCTCACAATAGCTGTTTACTACCACCATATCCTCATATACTCACCTGCTCATTTGATCCTGCCCATCATTCTGGGAAGGAGGTGGAAACATGTTATTTTCACAATTGGAGAGAGACATGAGTAATTAAAAGGTCATGTCCAAGATCATACAGGTACAAGCAGAATCAAGACCCAACCTCATCTGTCCACCTGTCGGCGTACTTACCCTGTAGCACGGATCCCCGGTCTATTCCATGTGCTGGCCCTGAGACTTTTCAAGGTAACACCCAAAAGGAGTGTGGTCACTGACGTCCTCACCAGCCGTCTGAACAAGAGCTCATCAAAACACTGCCTTCTGACTTGGGGAAGGTTGTGTCGCTTGGAACCATGTTGTCGACCTATTTTTGAAATTCTGCTTGCTGTGTTTTGTTTCGGATTTTGCCTTCCCACTTGCTTATATCTCAGTCAGTGAGAGGAAGTAAAGGGTCTGTGATAAGAACTTACATGGAACTATTTTATATGTTAGGGACAAGAGGAAGTGCATGGAGTAGGGACAGGGACAAGGGTCAGAATGGAAGTGGAAAAACAGTCAAAATCGTCAGTAAGTGGCATTCGTGACACCTGCCCTGTGTTGGCGTTAGTCCTAGACAAACAAACAAACAAATAGGTTCAATCATCGCAAGAGGGATTCACAGTCTGACGCTCATCTTTTGGCAAGAGATCTCTGAAATAAAGAAGTTAATAAAACAAAGATAAAACAAAGAGGGTGTCAGGCACCATCTCAAAAATTTGTCATGGGGACAAGCACAGTTTTCGCAGGTAGCAATTCAGAATTAAAAATCAGGGGCGCCTGGGTGGCTCAGTGGGTTGAGGCCTCTGCCTTCGGCTGGGGTCATGGTCCCGGGGTCCTGGGATCGAGCCCCGCATCGGGCTCTCTGCTCAGCGGGTTGTCTGCTTCCCCCTCTCGCTCTGCCTGCCTCTCTGCCTGACTGTGGTCTCTGTCTGTCCAATAAATAAATAAAATCTTAAAAAACAATAAATAACCCTTATCAGAATTGAAAATCAATGGGTTCAAATTTTGAGAGACGTTTGGAATCTGGCCGACACCGTTCTTTCAAATCATTCTTCATCTGAACTTGGATTTGTTTTCTAATCACTGCCTCAAAACGGCTCTCCGGAAGCACAGGAAAAATATGTGACACGCTGAGGTCCGCAGCTCTTGTTCTGGCCTGTTTAAACACTGGACCATCTAAATACTGTATTTTGATTGTAAAAGGAGTCTCGAGAGATGTCAGACTGAAGGCGGGTAATTCTCTTTAAAGGAAACAGGTCGCGTAAACGGAACACAGACAGGGCAGAAACCCGTGCCGTCAGGGCCCATATGCTTGTATTTTTAGGACAGGATGCAGTGAAACAGAAGGAAAGGGATCTAGATAAATAAATGGGACACCGTTTGTGACAAGCAAAAGCTTTTTTTTTTTTTTTTTTTACCTATTGAACAAACACGAAGACTCCAATCGTCTTTGGCAGGAACTTCACAGGACCAAGCCAAGACAGAGAGCCGAGCTATTTATGTGGTGATCCAATCCCTTTCCTGAATGTCTCTCTCTATAAAAGGCAGACCATTAACAACAGAATATTAAGCAATTTAAACGTAATCGCTTGTCCTTGTAGAGAAGCTGCTGCTGAAATCTATGTCAACAATTATTGACGGGTCTCTACAGCGCTTTATCTGGAAGAGGGAAGCAGGCGCTGAGGCCACAAAGACATTCTTTTTCTCATCTCCGATGATCCGTGATAGACATAAACGAGATGATGATGCTCTGAGCCTATTTAATTGACCCGGCTGTAATCAACTGCAGCTGGATCTTTTCCCTTTATGGAGCCCTAAAGTCACTCACACTTCAGTCGTTCGGAAGTCATCGGACTGAAAACGGCTTATCTCTGAGTCGGAGAGCCGCAGACGCCTGGACCTGCGAGGGGTGTCTTTCATTCTTCTTTTCCTTTCCCCGAGAGCCAGGGTTGGGCTTGGCGGTCAGCCCATAGAAATCTTCCAAACAGCTATCCAAGAACAAAATGGGATTTCAGAGTCTACATACCAGAATCTATAAACGCTTTCATTATTTATTTTTTAAAATGCGTAAATAGCAAGTGCAGGCAAACGTTTTGTGGGTATGTTTTAAGCGAACGATAAAAGGACTGAAAGAAATCCTATTGTTGGCAACTAATAAGGTGTTTGTGAACAAACAGGTAAACTAGATTGCTGATACCAGCTTTTTTTTTCCAGCAAAAACCATGACCCACATCTTGTTATTCCTTTTAACTTCTCCTTGCATCTGAAAGCATGAACATAAGTATGTCTACATAGCAAAGCGTGCCTTAGAGTTGTGCTACCCGAGGCAATGACGCTGAGCTGGGACCATGAGCTCCCTGCCTGTTTGCACAGATGCCAAAGCACAAATTGGGACTTGCATGGAGACATTCATCATGAACAGGAACATGCCTGAGCACAGCTTTATCTAATCTGGAAACAGTCAGCAGCTCCCAGGAAAACAGCAGTAACACAGGCGCGCACTGCCAGGCGTGCTTCCACCAGCAAGGGCTTCCCTCCGAGCAAGCCCCTCAGCCCTTCACCAGGTGAAGAGCCGGGCCCAACAGTGTGCACGGATTTTCAAACCATTCAAAGAACGGCGGGTGATCGGGCATGATGGCATCCATGCAGAGTGCCGCGGTTCAAGTAACAACTCTCCTAGGCACAGTCAAGCACACGCGAAGTTACCTGGTTAGCAGCAGCATCTCCAAACAATGATGGACGGTGATGGCATTTTCTCTGCTAATTTCCAGCTGCGGAGGGAAGCGCTTTAATTTATAGCCACGTGCTCTCAGGGTAGCTTACGGACGATAGAGTTATGTGGTCCCCAGGAGCCAGCAGCATTACAAATGGGGCCAGACCGAACTGAGATGTACCACACTTAGAAGATGCGTGTTCGATTTTGCTGAGTCAGAATAAACAAGGAACTTAGAAGATATAATTAATAGTTGTCTATTGATTGCCAATGAAAAGTCCATTTGGGACATATGGGGTTATACAAAACATATTCTTGAAGTTAACTTCACCAGTTTATGTCTTCTAAATGTGGCTGCTACAAATAATTAAATCACATATGTGGCTTGTATTTGTGATTCATCTTATGATCTTACTGGACAGTTCTAGGATAGAATGACCAATTTTCAAGCCCACAAATGTCAATTGTATTCGTTTTCACAGCCACGTTGGATATGCTTTAATTTTTCAGCTGCATAATAAATTATGTCAATATTTTGCACTATCTCAAAATAAATTTTTAGGCTCTTGAATTATGGATTCAGCAGTTCTATTGTATAACAGATAAGCTATGTGACTTTTGTGTTCTCCCAGGAAAATGTACGGCACTCCACGGACATATACTAATTAAAGAAACCCATATATTCGTTAAAATAAAAACAAACAAACAAACAAACAAATGTGCACTGAAAGCTCACTTTGCAGGGAGCCGTGTGCTGTGTTCTGGATAGGGAGAGAGGCATAAGATAAGTACCCCGCCTTCAAAGCCTTCTCTGTCTAGGGGAGGGGACAATTTTGCACACAGGTAGAATGACAACAGAGCAACTGAAGGGAGGGCAGAGTGATGAGAACACAGTGTGCATAGAAGCACCGTGCCACCCCGTGAACTTGTCCTTCTGGATGCCTACCACTTGCACGAATGTCCCCTCCATCTTCCCATTGTACAGATGAGAAGGTGGAGGATGGAGGGCTGAAACTATTTGTGTAGGGACGGTGGAGAGCCAGGGTGTGAACCACACTGAACTGACCTGGCATCCCATCCCTGGGCCTCTCTACTGCAGAAAGGTGGATGACAGGAGACAGGCAGAGGGACACTTTGCACAGAGGAAATGCCATTTCTAAGAAAGTCGACTGAAAAGCTCCAGGTGTCTAGAAGAGGGGAAAAATTCTGGCTGCTAACCATAAAGTCTCCTGAAATAAGGCGAAGGCACAAAAATCTGTTGCATTCTTTGCAATGTCACAACTTTCAGATTTTCAAGATTCACTGTCGTGCTGAGGGTCTACGAGCCCTGACAGGGAGGTCTGCCAACACCCCAAGAGGCAGCTCTATTACCTCATGCTCATGCTTATGAGCAGGTCACTCACCAGAGATGAGTCCTGGAAACCAAAGTGCTCTTTCCTCCTGGTGCTCAGGTGTCAAACATCCTCGATCCCCCAAACAAGACTGACAGACTTTCTCTGCAGAGGGCTGGGTAATACCCATTTTCAGCTTTGGGTCTGTGCCACCTGTACCCAGCTCTCCTACTGTGGCATGAGAGCAGCCACAGACACGCAGAAACAAATGGGCATGGCCACTCATATTTCAGTGCATTTTATGAAAGGACAAAATTCGAATTTTGTGTGATTTTTCCTATGTCACAAAACATTATTCTTCTTTTGAGGTTTTTCCAATAATTTAGACATGTAAGAACACTTTTCTCCATGCCATCCTTAAACACACCTACTCTATGACCGCTGTCGTTTGCAGGAAACCTCACATTCCTCTCTTTGTGTTTTGGGTGAGCTTGTTTTTGAGAATCTTCATCTTTTTCTCCCCCTAAATGCAGAACCACTCAAGGATAACCTATGAGCACATAGTAGCAGGTTAATGCTCCTCTTAAATGTGGCAGCAAGAATTGATGAAAATCCTCCCACAACGGTCCTCCAGGTCTGGCCACAGTGGAATACAGTGTTTTATTAACCGTCGAAAATGGTGTGCATTCGCTGAACCATGTTTAGAAATGCTCAATGAAGTGTTTAAACTTACAAAACTTTTATTTTCCTTCTTCTTTTCATGCTAGTATCCCTCAGCTCCCCAAAGGAGGAAAAGCATGCCCACTGATACCATTTCCATATGCACTCTCCCTGCCAGGCCCCTGGAGTGTCTTATATTTCCCCAGTAGATACAAGTAACAGAACTCTTCTAAAACCTGTTTTATTTAATGCTTGTAACAAATCTGGGAGGTACCTCCTGTTTAGAAATGAAGTCTCTGAGGCTGGCAGGGTGCTGAGCACCCTCCTGTGCCTGTGTCTCTGTGCTCCTTTTTCTACCTCTGCCCCACAGCCCTCAAATGCAAATCCCCTCTCCAAACCCATCCCAGGACCAGCAGGCTACTCTAACCCCCTGCCTTGGTGGCACTAGCTTACAAACCAGGAAGAGGCATGGCAACAACCAGCTGCATTGTGAAGCAGTATGTGCCCTCAGAGAGAGAGAAGAGGGGCTTCAGTGGCAGAAAGGGCAAGAAACATATGAAAGGAGAGAGGAGAAACATAAAGGAGGCAGGAGATTGAGAACTTATTTTGTCTTCTTGTCTTTTCGTGCTTACTACTCCCCCAGGCCCTAATCAGGTGTTTTGGTTTTTTTGTGGAGAGGAAGTTCAAATAGAAGAAGTCTCTAAAACCAAGATATTCAATGGGTCTGTTTTAGGGTTACTAAACTCTGAGGGTTTAAGCCAGAAAATAATGTACTTAAAAGCATCTCAACATAGTTTCAGGACGAAAGTGTTGGCTCTTTGTACTGAATCTGGAATGTCAAATTTTCAGGGCTCTGGACATTGGCATTTTAAAAATCACTTTAATTTTATTAAATTGCATTTTATTCATATGGAAGAAATAGTTCCAATACAGACAAAGGAGTTTACATTGTAAATCCAGGAAGCTTTGATGGTTAATACCAGTTGATTGCCCTAGTATATTATCATTTGTGAAAAAGTTAACTGTGATAATGTTACCATGTCTTGCCAACCTGTCATTAGTAAGGGGGTTAGGAGAAATACTTTTAGCCCAATTATCATTCCAGCTGCTTGTCAATGTCAGTTGTATTAGCACAGCTGAGGCTTAGCATTAAACCTGAGCTACAATCAAATGATTAGTCTTCTTTTTTAATCAATCAACTGTTCCCCCCACATAGAATGATATGTGAATTCTGTTCTCTGATTGAAAAAAATATATATAAACCCCTAATTAACTTTAATATATATGAAGGGAGCATCACTTCCTCACTTTGAAATTAATCTGATACATCAACATTTATATGAATTGTTCGCATTAACAGAAAAAATGTGGAAGGAACCACTCACAGATAATCCAAGATGAGTTATCCAATTGAACAATCTGAAAAGGAATTTATATTTTATTTTATGGTGTACTGAAAAATTGCAAAAGCTCAAAACTGGCATTTCAAGGCATTAAAGGAAACTTACAGAGTATTAAGATGACCAGGCCCACTTGATTTCAATTCTATCAAGGCAATTTTGATTTCTAGTAGCCATGGTAATAGATGACACAACATCTTCTTTCTTTCATTTGACATGAATATTTGAAAATATGAGAATCCATTTCAAAAATGTTGAAGCCATCCTGTGAAGTTCTGACTCAGGCTTGTAGTTCCAACAGTCTGGCCAACCCATGGCTGAGTTGTTCTGAAAGAAGCTAGGGCCACAGTGTATGTGGATTGAATCAAATTTTCAAGTATGGAATTTGACCCTAGAGACCCTCACTCCCACTCTATCTCCTGCTAAATTGTAGCCTCCTATGTCCCCAGTGCGGGGTACCTGTTTCCCAGAGTACAAGCTCCGGATCCATAGGAGTGCAGGATCAAAAATACCAGAACATATACTCATGTATTTAATCTATAAAAGAAGAAGAAAAAAAAAAAAAAAAGCTTTTATCTAAAGTGTGGGTTGACTCATTAGCCTTGCTCTATCCATGTTGGCTAGTCACCATTTCAGTGATCATAAGACATAGTATTAATAAATCAACCCTTACAAATTACACAGTGCCTTAATAACACCTTCCCCCCC
>RCUC01096632.1:0-20972 GCA_003697995.1 Taxidea taxus jeffersonii | reverse complement strand
AAAAACAAAAAGTGCTGAGCAAGGCAGAGATTATATGAGAAAAGGATCTCAATTTTGCCTTGCCGGAGGAAAGTAAAATGTATTTCTTTCTAGAATTCTAGTCTCTCACTCCACATATTGGTAAATATTTCAACTATATGTAGCATATGCTCAGTTTTAGTATTATACTACAAAAAATGTCACTAAATTTAAATATTAATTATCCAACTTCCCATCCTGGTTTACAATTCAAATACTATTGGCCTAATTTTAAGCCCTTACAATGAAACAAATACTACTTTTCCACTCCTCTAAGGATCCCAACATTTCTAAAGGTGTGAGCGCAAAACTCACAACCCTAAGACTCTGTGGATTCTATCTCAATCTGGAAACTCATTAATCCAGGATCTTAGCAGACCATGCCCCCTGACCATCCACTGGCATTTATTGAAGGAGGGCTTACATTTTGGTAGGTACTTGAATGCCCAATGCATACACATATCTGTATCCATTAAACTACATAATATCATCTATATTTTGGGATATATGTGAATACAAAACACAATACAGATCACCAATACAGTTGCTTGTAAAGTATGCCTCCTTTTGCTGACTTACTGACCTTGAAAGAAAAATGGGATGAAAACCCAATAAACTATAATAATAGCAATGCACAATGATAATACTTTCTAATATTTAAGTTATGATTCTCACTTTATAATCATTAGTTACTTTCCCTTTATCATTTAATTTTCAAAAAACTTGGGATAAATCAGGGATAGGGTATGCCTTTACTTTTTACTGGGCAGACAGAACTTAGCTGGCTAAGGGGCATCCCCTAGGTCACTCAGCAAATAGCAGTGTTGAGAAAAGAGAACCAGTTTTCTAGAAAATGTACAAGCATGCACACATACTCATCAAACTACAAGATGAGGAACCTGGCCTTCTAAACAATATCATAAATAAATAGGAAAGGAGAAATATATCAAAGATAAACCCAGGAAAAAAATCAGCTATGAATGACTGAGTGACCTTAAAAAAATAGTATAAAAATGTTTCAAGAATACAAGTAGTAAATACTAAGTCACAAAATTAATTAAAAAAAAACAAAGGAATATATATATACACACACCAATGATATTTTAGTTCCTTTGAACAAAGGTTATACCTCTTTAATTGTGAGATTTAGGCTCAAAAACTGATATAATGGGGCACCTGGGTGGCTCAGTGGGATAAAGCCTCTGCCTTCTGCTCAGGTCATGATCCCAGGATGGAGCTGGGATTGAGCCCTGCATCAGGCTCTCTGCTCAGGAGGGAGCCTGCTTCCTCCTCTACTTCTGCCTGCCTCTCTGCCTACTTGTGCTCTCTATCAAATAAATAATAAATAAAATCTTTAAAAAATTGTTTAAAAATCTGATATAAGTTAGTACTAACTTGAACTTTTCAGGTCACCTTCATTAGCCTTAAGAAAATAAAATGAGGTAAAAATATATTATTGGCCAGCTTCTTTCATTGATGAAAGCCATAGAGATCTTTACCTCCAAAATCAACAGAATTTACCTACTGGCCCTTTCCATCTCTGTGCATCAGGGAGGAGACCTGGAGACCACCTTGTCTCTAACTCAAGTCACTTCCTACTTGGTCCTACTCTTCCTTCCTCCCCAGATTATTATATGATGCTGCATTTTTTCAAATAAAATACTACAAAAAGTGAAATATTTATGTCAGAGGCTTTCATAGGATGATACACAGGAAATGGGTAAAGGAAAAAGAAGAACAAGATTTCTTAACTTCTCTCACTCAAGTACTAAATTATGTTATGTATCAGTGTCTCCTTTTTTTATATCCCCAATTTCATGAAAGAAGCCTCTTTCTCCCCATGAAATTAAATGATTTAAGCAGAAGTCAGACTATTCCCAGTAGCTGATCTATGCTTACAATCATGCTGTGTCTGATCAAAAGGGGAGAAGACTTACATCTCAGTAAGAGATGTGATGCTATAACAAAACCCAAATTTTAGTGTTCGCAAGTCAGCAAAACTTGCTGGATGGAGCTGAGCTTAAGTCAGGAAACTGTTTTGACAATGAAGGCTGGGCTATGACAGGAAGAAGGGGAAGGCTTGTTCTCTCTGGTACATTTGTGACTTTCAAATGTTCTATCACACGGAAGCTTATATTCTTAGGAATAATTTATGATCACTGTGTTAAAAATAATATAGCCATCCATATAACCTGAATTTATCATGTAGATATAGGGAAATGATGAGTATGACTTCATTTTTGAACTAACAATTATTTTATGCAAATTCTTCATTAGACGCTGATACTAATGTCAGACAAAAGAGAAGCAAAGCAGAGCAGTTATATATGCCTAAATAAGTTTATTATTTTAGGGAGGTAGAGATTATGCTTTTCTTAACTAAGAATTATTGTCTAAATTACAAATACTTTTCATAATGTTTTGTTGTCAATGTCCAAACTTAGCTCAGAAGTTAGCTCTAAAGCACTTAGCATTGCCAGATAGCAGTTAAATCTAAAAAGTTGTGGTTAGCTTATAATTGAATATATCTGAATATAAAACATCCACCGATTTTTATACTTTATTAGACTTTGTAATCAAAATCCAAAATGTCACAGTAAAAGTTTTACTTATGAATGCAAATTAAGACATGTAATACAAAGTGATCTCAAACATATTATCTGTAGACTATTCACCTAAAAAGATGTCTCATATGCACACACATAGTAACACACACATAGACAAAAACATACATGTTGATACCAGGCTGTACATTAGAAGTAAAACTGAAAGTGTGAAACTGAATGTTGTGGGAATGTCAAGTGCTTACCCATCATCTTTCTGTTGGTCATAAGGAGATCGGTTGCTTAGAACCACGTGTCTAGTCTTGGTACAGGACTACTGATAAGACATTTGAAAAATAATCCTTATGTGTAGATACAGTATTATTTGTTTTCTCGTAAGTGGAAATAATAAAAAATATGCTATCCAAATAGACCAGTATGTAAAAAAATGATTTGTTTAAAAGTTAATCCCTAATTTTAATTGTTTATAAAATTAGCTTTCTCATATATGTCTGTATCCTACAACTAGGACATGCATCACTTCATCTTTGAACACAGTTGGCTTTGAAAGAGCTCAGGATAATTGGTTCAATAGGAACATCAGCTATGGCTTGTGGATGATAATGAATGCCTAAGAATATTGCTACATAATAATGGCCTTGGATAATCAGGTGAAACATTTTTAAATTAGTAAAATGTCGAGTTGTTCTGATCCTGTTTCACTTCCATTGCTATGGCTCAATACATAGACAAAACTGGTCTTCATTTGCTGTGAATCAAAAGCATCATAATATAGAAACTTGAGTTGTGAATAAAGCACATTGTTGCAAACTGCCAGAAAGAAGAGAAATGAGCTTTTTACCTCACAGGGCTGTTGGAAGAATCTGGGTCATGAGCTGCTACAGTACCAATGATATTTCCAACTTGGGTAGCTTCTGACACCTCCATGGGGTACAAAGGTGAGGAAAACACGGGGGGCTCGTCCACATCCTCCACAATTATCTTCACTGTTGTCGTGTCGCTGAATGGTCCTAGGCTTAGAAAGCGAGGGTCGGCATCTTTGTTTGCAGCTTCTATCCGGAGTGTGTAACTTGTTTTAGCTTCAAAATCCAGGTCCTGTGAAGAAAGTTATTAGGGAAATTAAATTACCAATTAAATAGTCAGCTAAGCAGAGCTTTTTCATTTATGAATGCCAATAAGCATAGAAAGGACTCTGCCATGAAAATGCACCATCAGCACTCACAAATAATAAATAATAATGCCAATCAGAATCTTTGCTGCTTTTCTGGCTCATAGACAATGGTAAGTGCTTTGGAGCTAACTTGATCCACTCTGCTGCCATGCACTGCATGGGCAAATGCAAGTCTTTAGAATATTATTTGAAAGACAACTGATAAGATTGAAAACTCTTTCCAACAGGGACATCAATATAATATCCTTCAACCATGTAATTTAACTGCACTATCCAGGGGTGTGCATTAAAAAGAAAGAAAAATATAACTTTCCACTGGATTTCTCATTTAAAAGGTCATCTTTATTGATTTCAGGGACTCCATTACAATCCTGAGCTGTTAGGTGGTCCAAGGCAGCCACACAGCATAGGTGTGATGTTGAGTGTTGTGCCATCTGAAAACACAGCCAGTTCTTGGAGAAGCACTCATTGTTTCTTTCTCCACAATTCCTCTACCAGGATACACTGTGTCTCTGTTTGTGTCTGATGGCTGAGAGTTACATTCTAAAATCTCAGTCCTGCAACTTTCCAAGACGATTAGCATGCCAACACTTAACTCAAAACTAGTGACCCCAGTTAAATTATTGGGTAGCTTTAAAAAGTTGTAAGGGCAATTAAATGTGGTCCTAGGAAAGCACCATCTGTGAGGGAAAAAAAAAGAATTACAAACACAATATGCTGAAGTTGTTTGTGACAATAAAACATGCCTCTCTTTCAAGGAAGAGAAGAGAAAGAGAAACGCTTTCTCTATTTGCAAATAAAGAGTCACAGATTTTTATGACTTTCGAGCTCAATCTCATCACTGAAAAACTGTCCCCAAATATTCCTTACATTAAAGGAGATAAAACAAAAATATCTTTTTTTTAAAGATTTTATTTATTTTTTTGACAGACAGAGATCACAAGTAGGCAGAGAGGCAGACAGAGACAGAGAGAGAGGGGGAAGCAGGCTCCCCACAGAGCAGAGAGCCCGATGTGGGGCTCCATCCCAGGACCCCAGAAGCATGACCTGAGCCGAAGGCAGAGGCTTTAACCCACTGAGCCACCTAGGTGCCCCAATATCTTTTTTTTAAAGTAAAGAAATGGACTGAAATGCTACCAAATATAAAGCACGGTTTACTTAATTGTAATTTTTACCTAATGGTTACATAACAAAAAAGTATTAGGAAAAAGGTGCTAAAATGTAATGTTGAGAATTGGAATCCAACTTCATCTCATGTGCATGGGCAGGTGTGTGCATGTATGTGGGAATGCATATCCCCAAAGGTGTGATGCTGACTAAAATAAACAATGTAGTCGTATAAATAAAAAATAGGATATATAGATAGACACACTATATGTATATATATACTGCACATATATATACATATATATACTTGTCTATTTGACAAGCAGGATATATATCTGTACTGTTTATATAAAACATAACATGTACACAGAAACCCATGTACATACAAGATAAATATAGATGTGTGTGTGTGTGTGTGTGCAGCTGTATGTTACATAAAACATTTCCATGGCTCGGCTCTGGTTAATACTGAGGGGAAAATATATAAATCAATACTCAAAAGTAGGTTTACAATATCTAGATCAGGGAGCACTTACTGAAATTTTTAGTGGCTTCACATCTGTCTCATCCAATAGACTGTAAGCTCCAGACTGTTTTGTTAATTACTAGCATTCCCAGGGCCCATTATGAATTCAGTACATAGAAGGGGGCTCAATAAATTCTTGTTGAATTAGAAAAAACTAGACCACAGATATCCAGGACACAGAGCCTTAAAATTGAACTATGTATTTGCCCCAGGGAATCCTGATCACCAAAAGGAGGGAGTGGGGGAAGGAACAGTCAAGTATATTGGTTTTCTTTGCCATGAAACACTTAGAATTGCTACAGGAAAATGCAGGTTTTTTTGTTTTGTTTTTAAAGATTTTATTTATTTATTTGACAGAGAGATAGACAGCATAAGTAGGCAGAGCGGCAGGCAGAGGAAGAGAGAGAAGCAGGCTCTCTGCTGAACAGGGAGCCCGATGTGGGACTCGATCCCAGGAGCCTGGGATCATGAGAGCTGAAGGCAGCAGCTTAAGGGACTGCGCCACCTAGATGCCCCGAAAATGCAGTTTTAATCCATTCTGAGCTTTCATCTGAAAATGCAGGGGCATGTGGTACACAGTGCCCTAAACACCACCTTATTAACAAATTCAGTGATGTTTTGATGATGCTACCTTTTTTGTCTATTACTTAAAAATGTTTCCAGACCAATGGTTCTCAACCAAATGTGAGGATCAGAACTATACCCAGGGGTTTTCTGACACATGTGTGGCCCCTTCAAAGATTTGGATTCAGCAGATCCAGGATGAAGCGAATGTATTTTTAAAAGGCTCATTGGGTAATTGTGATGCAAGGCCTCTTGTAGGAAGGCTGACCTCTGTGTTAACATCGTGTCGTGCCAATACACGTAATCCAATACTTAATTTCGGTGTTGCTAAGAATAAAAAAAAAAAAATTACCTAAGTGCATTCACTTACTCTAAACACACACATAGCTTGGATAGTAACCTGTGTACTTTGTTCTTATATTACTTATCAAACTGGCAAATAAGAGAAATCTTACTTTTATATAGTATGTGTCTGTGTATCACAGAAAGTGTCTTAAAAGTCCTATTTACCGTCTCCTTTTCAACCAGTTCAAAACCACAGACACTTTTAAGACATTCATTCAGCTCTATCAAAAGGGATAACAAGTATTTCTGTATTCAAGTAAAAGCTTGACTGGCATATGAAGAAAAATTTAAAATTTACTGCGCAAATGAATGCGACTATTTTATGGGAACTTTTTTTTTAATATGTCTAAAAGGCAGCAACATGAGGTATAGACATCTGGGTGCCACTGAGTCATAATGAAACACAGTATCATGCATGATGATTGGCTGCCTAAGAGCTATTATGAAAATAGAGCAATAAAATAATTCATATGAAAGGCTATGAATCAAGATGACAGACAAAAGAAATTGCTACACAAAATGATTTTCAGAGTAAATCAGAATCAGCCAGACATCTAGTTTTCAAAGAGGGGTGTGGTGTGACAGATAGGGTTGTTAACCACATTGAAGAGAAAGCTTTTGCAATAAAATTTTAATTCTATTTCTCTTTCTTATTGACTTCTATCTAAGAATACGTTCTATAACTATTAGATTTAATGAACAGAGTTTTACTTGGGAGAAAAGAAAGTTAAAATAACAACTGAGGAAACACAAAGTAAGAGGTAATGTCTAAACAGATTCTATGCCATAGTGGAACTACATATCACTGGAGACTATATATAATTGGAAAGTAAACCAAGACACTGTTCACCCTGTGGCCCACAACGGCAAGCAGTAGGTAGGGTGACTAAGAACCTGGATTCAAATGGGAGTCATGAGACTCAAGCCAGTAATGCCCACAGAGCCATTCTGAGACCTGAAGAAGGTGTACATTTATCTGTCCATAACGTGCATGTCAGAGACACTGAAAGAGAGAAGCAGCTTGTTTGGTATATATTCCTAGAGTACAAAATAGGGTTGTTTACAGTTTTCGCCATCAGAGATGATGAACTGCAGGGGAAAAAAAAAAAAAACAAAACTACAGAGAACAAACGGATGGTCCTCATACGGGAGGTAGGTGGGGGGATGGGTGAAATAGGTGAAGGGGATGAAGAGGACTTATCTTGATGAGAACTGAATAAGACATAAAACTGTTGTGTCACTGTATTGTACACCTGAAATGAATATAATGCTATGTTAACTATATTGGAATTAAAATAAAACAATTTAAAAAATAAGCATCATAACTAAGGTAGGGGTGAACAACTTTTCCTGTAAGGAAATACTACTAAAGAATTGGGCTTTGCAGGTTGTACATTCTCTGCTACCTGTAAATGAATTAGTGTGGCCACATGCCAATAATGCTTCATGTACAGGCGATGAAACGTAAGTTCTACGTAACTTTCACGTATTACACAACATCCGTCTTCCTTCCATTTTTCTCAATCATTTAAAAATATACAACCATCCATAGTCCTTGAGTGTACAGAAACAGGCAGTTGTTTGTGAACCCCTGATCTAAGGAGCCCGAGATAATAAGCTTATTTTTCCAGATTAGATGCTCACCCTTCTTCCTCCTATCCCTTTTACCACAAGTAAAATGAACTATTCACTATAAGCAGCACACTGTCTTCCAGTTCCTATCACCTGATGGTCCTTCTTTCATGTAATTTTGTCTTCCATTTGTCTTATTGAAATATGGAGACCCACCATCACCTTCTTTATTAATGTTCCCATAATCCTCTTGCCTAACGGATAATAAAACTTCTTTAGATGGAAAGCTGACCATAAATGAAGTTTTATACACATCTTTAACATGCATTTAAAGAGATGCAAGGCTGGTATTATTAACAGATGTGAAAATCAAACAGCAGAGAGTTCCAGGGAAAGTCCAAGGTTACATGTGTAGAGGGGGAAAACACACTATGTGAAGTCAAAGCCATGTCCACCCACCACCCATTCCCTTCCTGCTATAAAAAGCAGACTCTAAGAGCAATTAGGGTCTCTTATTATATGGCATTATCCCATTTAGATACTGCCCACCTCACCAACATTATAGATTTGCTATAAGGTATTCCTAAATTTAGAACACTTAGAACATTGACTTACAGAGTAACTGCTATATAAATATTCACTTTGTTACTATTATATTATTCTTAGTGCCATTACTTCCTGCTAGATTGTAAGCAAATCAAATGAAAGTTAAAACCATGCCTTCTTCCCCTATGTTTCTCCCATGACATCTAGGCCTACGTCTTCAGTAAAGTCAGTTTATAATATGGTGGCTTGAATTAAAACAAAACAAAACAAAACAAAACAAAACAAAAAAACCCAACTATCATTAATAGTGGGATATGCATAGTTGCCCCTGCTATTTTTAGCCTTTTAAACAGAAAAACCTAGGTTAAAACATAATCTTGAATCCATTTAATAAAATTACTGCACTGCATTTTTCTTTCTCCCTATCTCTTGGCTTCTGGTCTCCAGCCAAATGTGCTTTCATTAAGCTCAGTGGCCTCCTTTTAGATCTTGCACTTTTGGGCAATGCTTGTGTTGATGTTTAGGAATTGATCCAAGTTAAACTCTTCTTTTGGAAATTGTTCATTCTGCTCTTCTAACCATGGCGTGATACCAAAAGGGCTGATGAGAGAAAGAGAAAGGGAGAGAGAATGTGTGCACATACACACACGTGTCTGACTCTATATTTAGTGTCTATGTTTAATGTTGATTTTGTACAAAAGCACTAAGACTGTTGTCATTTTTAAAAACAGTTCTTTTTCTAGCGATTCTAGCTATCTTTTGGCTCAAAGCATATTCTGTTGCTTTTAATATCTTCCCTCCTTGTTGATCAAACGAATACACACCTTTCCCCCCCTAAGTAAATGGGCTTAAATGAGGCCAGACCTATGGAAAAATAACCCTCAATTACAATTTTCCCCTTGCAATTATTTTACTCTAAATAAATCTACTGTCAAGAACCTTAAAAGTGACCTACAACCTTGAAAAAGGTCCCTCTGCTAGAATAATTTTGTACATTTAAATATAATAATAAGAGTTCTAAAGTGATTCCCCCCACTACTTTTCAAAAGCAAAACATACCTTTATTATGTGCAACTACACTACTGCCTTTGTTTTCTCCCTTCCCTGGGTTGTGCCTGAGAAAGCCTTAATGTTTCCCCTACTTGCCTGAATTTAGACAGGCTTCTTCCTGCTCTTGGCCCCTGATCTACCATTTCTTAGAGGAGTTAGTATAGAAACCATGTATTGTAAGTTCATTCTCTGCCCCTTTGAGATGGAATTTTTTTTAATAGTTTCTTGCCATTTTTACAGCCTAGGAATGTCTTCCTTAAGAAACTGGGGAGTCATTTCTTTGAAATGTCATCATCAAGGAAGATAGAGCCTCTAGCTGCTAGCTGCTGTAGAGGGTAGGAGCCAATCTTCAGCCTGAACCTTGCTCCAAGTTGTGAAACTACCTCCTGTCATGAAGATACAAGAAAATTTACTTTGCCTTTAGATAATGCTGTTATCCCCCCTATCCATACACACTCTAGCTCTTAACTTACCAGCCCTCTGTCTCATCTGATTTTAGACTGAATTTGGTATTTTCTAACTTAAAAAAAATTTCGAAGACCATCAACTAAATGCATATATGTTTCAGATTTTTAGTTGAACTTATCTACAAAGAGTCAGAACCATAAACTGCTAAATGCATTCCCCATTAACAATGGACATTTATATAGTCCTTCCCATATGTAGGTTATCATTCAATTATTTTTACAATATTAATTTATTAACTTTTATAACTCATTGGTTCTCGCAAGATAATTCTGTAAGATAATGTAGCTCTTAACAGATCTTTCTGACAAATATGGAAATTTAGCCAAGGATAGACGGAGTACCTTACTCATAATCACACAGGGTGACCCCCGTGTCTTTGTTCCCATAGACTAAGAATGAATTGGAAGTATGAATCCGATAATCTAAAACAAACAAAAAAAGTAGTAGTGAATCTCAGTATGACGACAAAGGAAGAAAGTGGGATAAATGATATATAACTGATGTGGAAAATAAGCAGTCCATACTGCAGTGAGAGAGAGAAACTGAGGGCTCTCATCACCAAACTGTCTACTGCCATCACATATTCTTTCAACTTGAGCACGGAATGCCTAAATCAGCAATTACCCAGAGTCTTATCCATACTTCATTAATGTCTGGCTTTCTCATTCATGTTCTGTTGTTTGGATTAGCTTTCCAACTCACAGAAATGTTCGACTAGGACTTCTGTATTAATTTCCTACCGCTGCAATAGCAAACCAACACAAATGTAGTGGATTAAAAAAAAAACATCAATTTATTGTTTTACCATTTTGGGGTTCAGAGGTCTGAATCAAGGTGTTGACAGGGCTGTGCTCCTTCTCAAGGCTTCAGGGAAGAATCATTGCAGCTTCCAGGAGCCACATGGAGTGCTGAATCACAGCCCCTGCTTCCATCTTCTTATGGTTCTAATACCGCATCTCTACTCTTCTGACTGAATCTTCCTGCATCCCTCATGTAAGGACCATGAGATTACCCTGAGCCCTATGAGATAATCCATGATAATCTCTGCATCTCAAGCCCCTTAACTTAATCACGTCTGCAAAATCCCTTTTGTCACGTAAAGAAAACTACTCACAGGTTCCAGAGATTAGCACATGGATATCTTTGGGATGGGGAGAGGGGCACGGGATTCTGTGGACCACAACCTCCTACTGTGAATTCAGTAGGCTTCTTTGGTTTCGTAAGCAGAAAATAGAAAACAAGCCTTTCAAATGACTATATTCCTGCCCAGTGTCTAAAATGTGGTTCACGCAACAGTTCAGACAGAGGCCCCTGTTTCCCAGCATGTACCACTGACTGGACCCAGTGACTTCCTGTGGAAAGGTCTCACAGATTTTCAGGCAGGCTAAACCCAGATTATGACCCAAAGGCAGTTTAGCTCCTATTTTCCTGAGAGCCTTTATCAAACAGCAGCAGATATTAATTTATTTCATTTTTTATTTTTTAATTATTAATTTATTTTGACCCACACAATTATTTTGTGAGCAATGCTGAAACAGGAGAGAAGACTATAGTATATAGTCAGGTGACCTGAGATTCTGTCTTACTTTTGCCATTCCATATAATGTGTAACCTAAAGACTTTCTAGTTTCTTTGGAGCACAGCTGGGACTCAAAGTCTTTTTTTCTTTTTTTAATATTTTTGTAAAGATTTTATTTATTTATTTGATAGGCAGAGATCACAAGTAGACAGAGAGGCAGGCAGAGAGAGAGGAGGAAGCAGGCTGTCCGCAGAGCAGAGAGCCCGACGTGGGGCTCGATCCCACGACCCTGGGATCATGACCTGAGCCGAAGGCAGCGGCTTTAACCCACTGAGCCACCCAGGCACCCCGTCAAAGTCTTTTTTTCTACTTTCGCAGCATCCACAGTATTGTACAGCTCCTCTCTTTTCATATGTTTTTTCCACTCACTTCTCAAACCTGGGGTGACCTGTTATGCTTTGATGAATGTAACGGGGCAGCAGAGATGTGCCAATTCTGGATATCGGCTTCAAGAGACCTTGTAGCTTCTGTCCCCACCATTCTTGGAACAAACCCAAGTTAGCAACTGGATGCTATGAGACACATTTGTAGCCCCCCTGGTCCCAGCAGAGAGACAGCTACCTCCACAGAGAGGCAGAGCCGCCAAGCTGACCAGGAGCTGACCACTGATACATGCGTAAGCCTACCTAAGACCAGCAGAAAACTCAGCCGGCTGAACCCCCACCAAATGGCTCACCCACAAAATCACGATGTAAAGAAATAATATCGTTTAAAGTAGTCTTTTGGAGGGGGTGATTTGTTAAGTAGCAATGAAGAGCTGACACAGCTGTGGAGAGGAACAGAATGAAAGTTTGGTGGCTTTAGGTTCTGATATGTGATGGCAGCATATCCAGTGAAAACGAACCAAAATAGACTTGAAATGAGCAAATGAAATAGCGAGAGAGGGATCATATCTAGACGTGCAAATTTCTTTGAATTCCAGGCCCTTGACTCTTCTAATCATTTCCTTATTGGTTTATATCCTGTATTTATTATCTAAAATAGATTCCAGGATCCATCAGTTCCCTCTTCTACTGATAATACATGTAATTCCTTTTCTTTTATTTATCCAAATATATTTATATTTTAAGTTTGCTTTGTTGATCAGTTATTTATAAACTCTCTTAAAATACCTCACCTAAAAGAAACAACAATTTCCCTTCTCTGAATCTTTCCCTGCCCTGCTAACTTAAAATTTTCATTTTCACCAAGTAATGTTGAGAGCATTCTTCCCCTCACTTTATTATGCTTTTTAAGTGATCTCTGTGCCCAACATGGGGCTTGAACCCATGACACTGAGATCGTGAACTGCATGCTCCACTGACTGAGCCAGCCAGGTACCACTTTCCCTTACTTTATATACATGCTTTAGTGATGTTCTCAAGTGTTCCTTTAGTTTTAATTATCATGCAGACGGTAATGCTTCCCGGACAAACTTAGGTCTATTCTAGACCTCTGCCTGGAGCTGCTATTCCTTATTCATGACCTCCTAGATGTTATTACCCAGATATCACAAGCACCTCACATTATTCAAAACCATATTAATCATCTGCACACTCCCATTCTAAAGAAATGACACAATTATTCATCCAGTTACTCATACTAGAAACATTAAGTTTTGTCCTTAAATTCTCTCTTCAACTTTCTTATACAATCATTAAATTTTATCTCTTTCTTAAATATGTCTTTCTTGGAAGCTTACCCATTGAAACTAATTTAGGAAACAACATGCCATGGAAAAAAGAAGTAAGGAAAAGATTGTACATGATCTGTGACTTGTACTAAGCAAAAAGAAAAAAAAAAAAGTGATGAACTCACTGGAAAATGTCTTTGACATACACATATTCTGAGAACACTGTTCTGGTAACTGTCAACATCAAAGCAAACAGAAAACACTCTTAGTGAACATGGCCTTTGCCTCTTTGATCAAGACTATCATGTGTTGACATTTACATTACTATCAACTTCCTTCAAAGAGTGTCAATTTCTTATTTCCTTTCTAAGCGCTTAAATGCATCTATAATCTCAGCTATTCAAACACGGCTAAGTTCATACCTTAATAAGCAGATGACCTATATCTATGCATACATGAGCATAATAATTAAAATGTTATAAAGATTTGCTAAAATATACACAGTAACGATGGGCTGAATGAATTGGAAATATAGTCTGAAATTCACAAGTTAGCTACATTTGAGTTACTGTATTAATCTTATCACAGTCAGCCTTTAAAACTAAAATAATAAATAAAATAATTCAAAATGCATGCCCTTCCACAGTCCAATGAGAGAAACATCTTTGTTCCATTTGAGAAATGTGCCTCCACGGCACCGGGATTAATTGAATAAAATCTCTGAAAGAAAAATGTAATGATAAGAAGAAAAATAAATTGGAAACGCTGCCGGTTTGACAGACCTCCACCACACATCAGTAACATTTTATGAAATGCTGAAGTACATACTTGACTCTGGGAATTAGCCCCTCATTATTGCACGTCGTAGACAAAGGACACATTTCAGTAACAAGGTAGTAAACCCCAGCATTTAGAAATCCTCATGGCACAGTGAAGGCTGAAAGGAAACTGTATATTCTAAATATCCCTCCCGCACAGTGAAGGGATGTGGGCCACCTTTATCAATACTTTGACAATAATGTACCATTATTTGATAGCTTTGGCCTCATTCAGAATTTTTAAAGGTATGGATATAAGGAGATTATGAAGATAGCCTAGAATCGGCCAGGAAAAGCTTAAATATGATGCTTGACAGTGACAATGTGAGCCTCCAAACACTCTCCATATGCCAGAGATGAATGTGTACTTATCCTTCACAGGAAATGCATCTTGAAAATGTTCATTTTTTTACTGTACTGTAACTTTACAGTAATGTATTTTATAAAAGCAAAATCCCATTTTTAATCCCTACTGAGGTCTTCTATTGAAAACTGAAGTACATTAGAGGAAAGATTGTCATCTCTCAAAGGGAAAATAGGAAACAAAAGCTCCCACATTGTAAATTATGATGCAGAAATGTAAGCAGAAAACAATTCTAGGTGGAAAGAAGGACAGTTTTCGCTCACATCGGGTAATACTTTTGTTTACACTTTGTGAATTTGGAAGCCCTGTGCAACTGGCGGTAGAAGTTATCATTAAATCATTCATAAATGGCCAAAGCAGCAGCTTTCACTGTGAAACGCTGTATTGCAACAGCATTTAAACTATATAATCATGTTTATAATTCTGTGATAATATCTACAAAAACCTTCAGCCTTTGGGATTCTGCCTCTTTAGTCATATTTATAAACATTTTCTTTTTCTTTTTTTTTTAATAAACATTTTCTGTATAAGACATTGGAGGAATAACATAAGTGAAGGTTATCTTTCACAATTCGGTACTAATTTTTCTTTTCCTAACATATCTTTAAAAAGATTGTTTTCTTGTTCTCTCTCTGCTCTGAAGTTCACTCTATGCAAAGTATAACATATGTAAACGTTTCAAAAATATGATAACAGTTTGCTCAAACCAGAATAAATCTCATTATAACCATGAGAGTGCATTGTTTATGACAAAGCAACGAACTAAAGTTTTATTATACTATAGAGTAGAGAGAAAATACGTTCACATGGTTATCAAGCATGGTCCACAGGTACAAAATACCTTATTTCCAAGAGAAATGGTGATATAACTAAACAGTGGAACTCTCTTATCCACATGTGAAATAATATTTAGAGACATTCAAAATTACCAGAACAAGTACATATGTCAACATCCTACCAGTGCCTGGGGGTAAACATTTTCCTTTAGTTAGGAGACACTAGAAAACCCATTAAAAAATGGGTCATTTTTTTGGACTGCCCATAGCATTCTACTGTATATCTAAAATGATAATTTAAAAATATTCTAAGAACAATGTAAGAATGTTTCATTTGTTTTCCTTCAGAATTGCGTAGTTTTAGTAGGAGTGCCCTTGTTACTCAGATTCAGAAATCCATCTTGGATTTCATAAATGATTCTACTACTCCCCAGTACAGAAAGAACACTGAATTTATGGGACCCATACATGTTTTTGCTTACTCCACTCTCTGTGAGAAACCTCTGGAAACATTTTACCTGGAATGAAATACAGAACCCCATTTCACTGAAATCGTGATAAATAAAACTGAAAATCAAAATCCCGTCCTTAAGGACCATATGCAGTTATTAGTTTTGACAGAGGGAATCAGAAAATCTGAAGGATAGACCTCTTTCATTCTGTAAACAAAACAAAACAAAACAAAACAACAACAAAAACACAAGCTCTCTAAAGAGACTAATAAAAAAAAAATGTTAAGCAAAAGCACTCTTCTGAAATAGAGACTCTGGATCCTGTTGGCTTCATGATGGAAAAACACTTGGACTTGGGGTTAAAGACTGCCCTAATGAGGCTAGTGGACTATACTGGTCTAAGATGGAACGTTTTAGGGGTAGTGGGCCAAGTATGGATATCCTATTTTTCATGAGTAGAAGCCGCTGTCCTTGGATTGAAGATGAAAGTTCATACAACAGTTCTTAGGAGCTGCAGCTAAGCTACTGATTTTTAAATTACTTTTGTAGCCATTATTATTGAAAAGTCTTGCTAGCTCTAACAGTCCTTCAGTGAATTCTTTTGGAATTTCTAAGCATATAACCTCATTAACAATTATTTTACTGCTTCATTTCAGTTTGTGGTATCCCTCTCTCTTATCCCCTTAGTATAAGGTAGATCACTTTCAATCTAGTTGGACTAATAAAGTATTTTTGAATTCTGAACAGCAATCTAAAGAAATGGTTTAGAAACAGGCTGTGAACTCAGGAGCTATTAAAATAGTTTTGGAGTGAGCAATGATAACCAACTTTAGGATAATGCTAAAGAGAACAGAAAAAAACATACAGCCAAGAGCTATTATGAATCAAGGAGGAGCAAGAAGCTAGAAATGACTACACAGCTTTAAACTTGGAAGAAAAAAAGTGTGCTATTTGACTGTGACCAGAATTAACAGTTAATTCCCTAAAACGTTAAAAAGCAGTGTTAAGAAATTGAAGATAAATTTTATTACTGAACTAAATATATCAAACATATATATTTGTGCACATGTTTCTTCCATGCTTTATTCTCTTTATAATATACGAAATGTATGTGTTCAATAAGTATAATTTCAATATATATTTATAATTCTAGAATATGAACAGATTGATTTCAGATAAAACTTTGAAATCTTTGAGCAACATCATACCTTATTGCATTCCTTTTATTTTAGACAACAAAACAAAACATTTTGCCAACAGTTGGCCTATCCCAGTTATTAAAACTTTTTTATACAGATTGTCACCAGCTGAGCTAAAATAGCAGCTGTCCACTGGAAATAATTGCAGAAATGTTTTGCCCATTGGCCTAAAATCAAACATATGTTTTCCTGTAACAACTAAAATATAACTTTCTTTATTGACATGTGCTAATTATTGAGGAGTGTTAATTACAGAGTTATACACCTGGATTGTCAGACTGGCATAAAATTCCATTATTTAGGGGGTGGGGATTTTCACATATTTTAATTTTTACTATTTCAAATCATTTTTTGCACTATTTTTTTTAATTTAACGTTTGTCAAAGATCATGTCTATACAAAGCAGAAGGAATAAATAGCTCATTTTCCTCCTTATCTAATCAGTGTTGGGAGCTAATTTAAATATACCATGACAGAGTCTTTACTTCGGATTATAGGGATTTTCTATCTCCTTTGCACTTATATTTAGGGGATTATGATAAGCTTCACAACTTTTCATGCTCCATATGAATTCTTCAAACACTTTAATTAGTATAAAGTGTAAAAAGGAATAATTGATCATGTAACAAGTCTTCAACATTTTGGTTTCTATTTCCAACTTTGCACTGCTTTCACATATGTGGAGTGTCCGGCTAGCTTCCTAACAAAGACTTTTAGTTGATTTTAGGGGTTTCATGCCTGGAATAGTCAACACAGAAACATACTCACCTCTCCACAGAGGTCATTTAAAACAGCACATCTCCAGTGTGCCTTCCTGTCTTAGCACTACAGATCAGGGCTGTGGGATTATGCAGCGGAGACTAGTCAGGGCACGATTACAAATGTCATTCACGATTCTCTATGATTCTGACACCTCAGAATAAACACAGACATTTTCTTCCTAAAGTTAAAATAATAATAGTTCTACACGGTCATTTATTTTGTCTAATACATTCTTCTACCAAAGCAAACATGGCTTCCTGTTTTGTATGCGCTGTGGTGTTACCTTCACAGAGCTTAAAAGTAAAGGAAATATTACCTTCTGTATAGTAATGATGCCTTCCTGGGTGTCTTTGTCCACAGAAATCTTGAAAATCCCCAGTCCGTCGCCATCCACAATGTTGTACTCCATTTCAGCATTACTGCCTACATCTGCATCAGCTGCTTTGATCCTGGCCACCACGGAGGCCACCGGCAAGGACTCTGGGACGTTATACTGGTAAGACCCTGTGAAATTCACATCAAGAAGTGAACAAATTACACAAAACCTAACCCTTAACACAAAAGCTAACTTAACTCTGTGGCTGTTTTGCATCATCTTTGCTTAATTTATTTTTGTGTTTTATTACAAAAATATGCTAAGGCAATATGAATAAAGGACAGGTTTCATACAGGCTCAAGATATTCCTTGGCAATGACCTAATAATAATTAATATGTGACAGCAGAAATAGCCTGAGATAGGCATGATGAGTGTCTCCATTCCTGTATTTCTACTGGTGAGAAATAAGCTATTTTTAATAATAAAATAAATTTAACATAGTTATACATAAAGTTAAGTATGTAATCATTGAATCTAAATAATTAAAATATGATTAATATTAATATTAAAAATATAAACAGCCTAGCTTGGGCTTCATATGGATGACAGAAGACTAAAGAGTTCTGATTCCTTATTAGGATTTACATAACAGTGTCTTTTACTAAGATGGTTCCAGACAACTGGACAAGGACACTGATGAAAGGTCATATTAGCCTTGTTTTAGCTCATAACTTTATCAGAAATAAGAGTTATTCTCGTGGGTTATATGTTGAACTGATTTAGGACACAATGACACAAGAGCAGAGGCGATATTATTTGCACAGAGGAAAGAAATGTAAGATAGAAAGAGAAGCTTTCTAACTTTCCGTTGTAAAAATGCCTCCTCACCATCATGCAAGTCAAGGAAAAGAAAAAATTTGGGAAGCGGATGACCATGAATCATCCCTTTGAAACCAAAGAACTCCTCAGAACCATTTTTTCTCTAATCATCTGGTTTTTTTCCTGCTTCCTCCACCCATTGCATTCCCTTCAGGTTGTTAAATGTGGTATATCTTCACTTTCTTATGAAGAGAAAAGATTCTCTTCAAAGGAACTGAAGAAGGAAAATGTAACCATATGAAGGGACCATATTTTCAGCTCAAAATTATTATTGTTAGCAATTTTCTAAATTTTGTGAGCAGTCACTGATTTAAAAAAATAATGAAAAGATATGCTGATGACTTTTGATTGACCCCTTTGACACATCCAAAGCATTCATGGCAAAATCCAGAAATTTTAAGGACAGAATATTAACTACACATGGTAGAGAGAATCCTGGCAAAACTGAAAAATCTAATGACATGTCCTTGGCTTCCCTCACTTTAATAAGCAGGAGAGCATCTAATAAGCTAGAAAACCTGTACTGTATCTTATCAAATCATGTCAACTGAAACAACAAAAATTCCAAGTATCAATTCTTACCACTCTAGGCTTAAAGAAAAATAGTTTATTATGAGCCCAATATAATTATGTTATTGTTTTGCTTATTCTACAACCTTCCTCTCCCCTCCCATTATAAGCTATCAAGGACACAATTAAGGATGAGTTCATTTTTTATAAATGCTAAACTTAGAGTAATTTCACTTTATTTTGTTAGGAGGTATTGAAATGTCTGTTGTACAGTAATATCATGTAGCAATGTTACATATTAACAATCTGTAAAATAAAATGAAACATCCAAAGACAAAGTATTTGCAGGAAAACAGTGTCTTTCATGTTTGCAGAGAAAGCTTCCTTGGCACTGTTCGCTTCTAAGATCTGTTTTTGTAAGGAAGTTTCATTACTCATGTCTATCAAACAAACATTTTAGAGACATAATAGTCTACACAGTTTCCTTATTTTCCTGAGCATTGTAAAGAAATACCACATATACTTACAAAAGAAAAAAATAAAAACTCAAAGAGAGTGAGATGAAATACTTTTCTATAGTCAAGACATTTCTACCTAGAATTCCTCCCCCCTTTTTTTTCTTGGCTAAGTCAAAAGCCATAGAAATTTGGTCATAGAAACTAAATTGAGGGCATGTGGTTTTCTGGTTCTTTGGATTGACTTCTTCTGAAACACTGAATGTTTGCACAAGAAAGAGACGGCAGAACTGCTAAAGGAATGTTTAATGTGCATGAAGTGGCTAAAAAAAAAAGTACGCAGTAGAAAATGAAAATGTTTAGTGCTCTTCTATTTTTATCTTTAAAAATAAATCAACACTTTTAGTGTATAGAATGCATGAAACTTATCTGAATGTTACAATTGGCAACAACCTTGTAACTTACAGGATGTGTGCAAAGAGTATCTTAGAATGAAAAGATGATTATATAAATGAACTTCTAACGGCCTGGTATTAAAAATATGAACTGAAGAAAAACCATATTATATTGAAGGCAGAAGGAATACAAAGATAGGATTGCCTCTTTTCGTTCTCAATACACGTCATAGTCCACATTTCTGAATTAAAAACCATGCCCCTCATGAAACAAAATCGTGAGAGAGTGTAGTAAGGCCACTTGTTTGCGAAGTATTCAGAAAGCGTCCTTTTAAGAGACATTTTATAGAGTGGCAAGGAAACTTAGGGCACTTGGGGTGTTAACAAAATAGCTTACTTCGAGGAAAGCGAGGTGGGTTATCGTTGACATCAGTTAGGGTCACGGTGACTGATGTAGTTCCCGAGAGTCCTCCATTTTGACCAACCATATCCTTTGCCTGAATAACAAGCAAATACTGGTCTTTAGCCTCTCTATCCATGTTTGGAAGGGCGGTCTTGATGACTCCTGTAAAATTTCAAATCCCAGTAAAACGCATCATGAATCATCGCATTTATACTAGCAAAGAACGCTGACACAGGTAGCAAGTCACTCCTCAGTTGTTGCCTTTTGTGGTTTTATTTTAAATAATCTTACCGCCTATTAAAGACCAAAGGGACATAAAACATACAATATTACAAAACACAGAGAGTGCTATAGCAAGGGAAAGGCAGGGCTTCTCAATATTGGATAGAGAGGATTATCTTTTGGTTTTATGAAAATACGGTTCAGAAATAACAACTTATAAATAAATAACATGAAGCCCTCCTCTAAAATAATGGGCAGTAACCTGTGCAGGTACATGACAATGAAACTCTCCTTTTCT
>RCUC01096628.1:0-12157 GCA_003697995.1 Taxidea taxus jeffersonii | reverse complement strand
AGGAAGGAAGGAAGGAAGGAAGGAAGGAAGGAAGGAAGGAAGGAAGGGAGGGAAGGAAGAAAAGGAAGACAGGCAGACAGAAAGAAAGAAAGAAAGAAAAGAGAAGAGAAGAAAGAAAAACTTTCATGCAAATCGGGGCCAAATTGAAAATCTGTTCATCACTTCTTCTGGTGCCTCGGGTCCCTTGTTGGGGAATTTTTAAATGGCTCAGCTTATCTGAAGCCAAGGAAGAGAGAGGAGACAGATGGATTCATGCATTTTTACAGAGATTCTTAAGAATTGTCCTTGTAGAAACCCCTGCTGCCCATCCACACTGCATGGGGAAGTCTCATTCCATGACCTACTCTTACTAAAGATATTTCTCCTCACACCTGTCAGCCCAAGCACATTTCTGGGGGGACTTACTTGCACAGTGGCCTTCAAAAGAGATACTTCTCACACAACTGGCTCAAAAAAATCCAAGGCTGCTTACCAAAAAAGCAATCTTTCTGCTGCACAACAGAATTCAAGAGCATTGGTTTTAACAAGAAAATGTCCACTAGGATAGGGATTTTTTTGTCAATTAAAACCAACTCTACCCAAGAAGTGAAAAACTGGAACTGAGCCAGGATCCACCCAACACACTTGTCACATGCCTGTGTGGAAGCTCTAATTTAAAGAACCCCGGGGATTCCCTTATGGGAAATCTGGTGGACATTGGCTGCAGAATTTGACTCAATGTCTGGTCTTCAAATTCCCTGCATAGGAAGTTTGGCTCTCAGAAGCTGCCCTCTGACTGTGATCACTCAGCAAAGCTCCCACTTTGTAGGTTCTCCAGAGGAACAGCACCAATGGAATAGAAGTAGATGGAAAGAAGGAGAGATTTGTTTTAAGGAACTGTTTCATGGGATTGTGGGGACGGTGGCAAGTCTGAGATCTGTAAGGCGGGCCAGGAAGCTGGTAATTAAGAGTTAATGTTGCTGTCTTGAATCTGAATTCCACAGGGCAGCAGGCTGGATACATAGGCAAAGTGTCTACCTTGCAGTCTTGAGGAGAATCCCTTCTTAGAAAACCTCAGCCCCTGCTTTTGATGCCTCAACTGACTGGATGGGGCCGCACACATTATGGAGGGTAATCCACTTTACTCAAACTCTACTGCTTTAGATATTAATCACATCTAAAAAATACCCTCACGGCAACCTCTAGATGGCATCTGAGCAAAAAACTGGGTCCCATAGCCTGGCCACCATGACATTTAAATTAACCTCCCTCCACACTCGCTCCGCTTGCTTAGCCAGTCTGCCCCAACTGCACCTGTTCCTTCTCCATGAGGACACGTGCCGGCCCGCAGCTTTGTGCTTTGTCAAGCCACCCTTCCCCATCCCACTGACAAGCATGCTTACCCCATCCCTTGCCTCTTCAAATCCTTCCTTCACCCCCAATGCCCAACTCCAGATCCACTCCCTCAATAGAGTCCCCCTTGGCCTTTCTGGGACACATGGGTCTCCCTCCAGGACTCCCGAATCCCCCGCTGTCCATCACACAGACCCAGTCTTCAATCCCACCTCTTCCTGAACACCTCCTTGTCCAGCTCCATTTCTCAGTTAAGAGAGCAGCTCTGGCACCTCCATATCCTCCCCAGGGGAAGGCCGGAAAGATCCCCATGGGTACAAACATCCATCTGGTGGGCATTTTCTCTTCAGGGAAAATACAACGCTGGAAAGCTCTGAAGTTTGGAAAAAAAAAAAAAAGTCAAAACAAAAACGGGGAAAACAGAGGAAGTCGAGATGGTTCTGTTAGTATGGAGCTCAACACAAAAGTTGAAGAGCGCCTGGTAGAAGATGGTAACTTCACTGTAGATGAATACATCAAAAGGCTCCAGGCTCTTATGTGAAGACCGAGCTCCTCCTACCCCACCAAGGATGCTGCTTTCTGGCCCCACACCAGGCTTCCAGCAGGCCTCAGGGCCACATGGAGGGAGGACTGAGTGATTCTCTCAAAGGAGACCTCTCCAAACAGAGGAGTTCAAAGTCCTGCTTTCAATCGATTTGGTGTGTGATATCACTGGACAGCATTTCCTCTAAGGATAAGGGCAGCATTGATTATCAGATACAAAGTACAGGCAGCCTTGAGGAACAAGGAGAAGGAGCCCACTGCTGGAGCTCGGCGCTGAGACCAGCTTGGGGAGGGGGCCACTGCTTGGCCAGGGAGAAGACAAATCCCAGCTCAAGACCCAGCCTGGGCCTAGAGCTTCCTCAGCCAGTCACCGGCTTGTGGGGAGGCGGGGAGGGGAGGGAGATATACAAAGATCTTGCACGTTAGTAAAAGGCACTTGTGTGCAAATCTCAGTGTCTGCTCCATCCCAAGTAGTTCACTAATACTGCTGAATGTGTCACACTGCCATGCCCTGTGCTCATGCGGTGTGTGTAACAGACAGCCCTGGGCCCCACCTGCAGGGAGCACACACTCCAGCAGGGAAGAATGCAACAATGGACAAGAAGAATGCAACGTGGACAATGGACATTGTCCACGAGGAACTGCCAAGAGAAATCAGGTTGATCACACACAATCTGTAAATGGCCAAGTGACATTATGGGAATGGAAGGCTTTTCCTTGCTGGGATTGGCCAGTGTGGGAGTCGGGGTGTTGGGTTCACAAAAGATGGCTCATCTGTAAACAGAAGGCTTCCAGCACTGCCCTGGCTCCTGAGCCCTCTCTGGCTGAGTCAGTTTCTAGAGGCTCTTCTCAGCGGGGGTAGGACTGGCATTGGAGCTGATGTCTGCTGGATTAGAAATCCTCCTGCCTGCTCCTGGTATGACCAGTGATATATGACCCCCAGCCATAGAACTTGTCATCCTGCATTTTAATGGTCTCATCCACCGAATAATAAGCTCCTTGCAGGCAGGGCCGTGTTAGCCTCACTCACAGTTTTACCCCTAGGGCCTACAGAGAACAGGGCACAGATCTGGCCACAGCTTTGAATGCTCCCTGCTCAGTGTGCATTTAGAGAAACTTCACTCATAATGGTAGCTGGCATTGTTTGAACAGGCATTATGTGTCAGACACTTCTAAAGCACTTGGCAAACATTTAGTCCTTGCAATAATCTTTTGAGTTTGGCATTATCCCCATCATGCAAATAAGGGACCTGAAGCTCAGAGAAACTAAGTTATCCACCCAAGGTCACACAGCTTGGGACTAGCTTCCAACTTAGAACTGTCCCTGGTCCCCACAGATGCTGGCCTGAGGTCCCCCGAGAGAAAGCGTGTTCTTGGAAAGTATGCAAGGAGAGGGCTCTGCTTCTGGACAGATGTGGGAAAGATCCAAGGAGGTTCTGTGCTCAGTGGACAAATCCACAAGGAAGGCAGAGCATTTGCAGCCATGGGGATCTAAAGCTTGCAGAGAGGGGCTCCTAAGCCTGCAGGATTTTCTGTGAGGAGGTGATAGCAGGTACCAGACTTTGTGAGTCTTCTTCAGGAAGAAAAGAAGGACCTCAGGCAGGACCCAGGAAGGAGGCTGGCCAAATACAGCGGAAGGAGGCAGAAGTGTCATTGAGCAATGCCCCCTTTGGTTCTCAGCATCTGTCTCAGTTTAAACCAGGCTTCTCCCTGGAACTCAGTGCCTGTTGCATGCAGGAAACCCCAGAGCTAGTCCCAGACCCCGGTGGATCCGGGACAGGGAGCAAAGGGCTAGAAAGAGAGCTTGTCACAGGAAAGGTCGGGGCACAAACTAGTACAGGCCAGCAGAGACACCAAAGTGGCAAGGGATTTACCTACCATCACCCCATGAGCCTTAAGTGGGATGTGCTCAAACATCATAGACTGACCGGGCTATGGGGGCATGCTTCTCTCTAAGGAGCCCCTTCAGCCCTCTGCTACTTCCCTGTGGAAAATTAAGAGAGGAGTTGTCATCACCGAAAGAAAGAAAAGTAGCCTGCTCATTTCATCACAAAAACTCTAGCAAGCCTATGGCAAATGGTCTCAATTCCTTCCTTCCACCTGATTTATGCCAAAGCCATTGTTCACCCTGATGGTGCTCAATATATCACCAGAATGAACACTCTGCATCTTGGTATTTCACCCTCCAAAACCTCATAGAAAAATGGATGCTAATGAAGAGACCTTCCATGTTTTCCTAAGAAGGCTATCACCCCTGATAATACAGAGTGCTCCAGCAGATCAATAAAGGCAATAAATCAATGCAATTTATTAAATACAACAAGCACTTTCCCAGGCAAGTGCTCAGAAGGAGTCCAGGAAAGCACATCACCAGCACTCAGAATGGTAAAGTGCCGGTGGCTACTTATGAACAAAGTTTCAAAAGATACCTCGAGAGAGATTTACAGCCAGAAACAGTGACACTCAGACCGCCTCATCCCAACCCCTAGTGGAGCTTTCCCTGCGGGGATCCTCATCAGCGCTCTTTAGACAGAATTCAATTTACCATCCTTTCTACAGAAACACCTAGATCAGCTCCTGGGACAGAACTAGCCAATGTTCAAGTGAACAAGGCCATGTTTCATGGGCAGAGAAAGGCACAGGTGAGGTGAAATCAAACATAGTGGGCTTCAAGAACGTGGCGATTAACCCTCAAATCTGCCTGTTCTCTGCCTGAAGAAAGAGCAGAGAGTGATTCTCCATGCAGAGGTCTGAAAGCCATCTCAAAGGAGGGCCTGGTCCTGACATTTAGACAGAGCCAGCTTAACAATTCGTGGGAGAAGGCAGAGCACTGGTGTTCGCTTCACCTACAAACAAGACTTTCTAAAACAGACACTGCACTGTTGAAGGTAAGATCAAACCTCTTCTCAACAAAGGCCTGAAAAGAGCTGCCATTCCTCACCTCAGTTCCACCCTAAGGCCTCTGAGGAGAGAAGAGCCCTGGCGGGCTGCTATGTGGTCATGGTCTAGGCTTCAGACATCCAGGGCCTGGCCTGAGAATAGGCTCCTCCCCAGCCAGAGAGTCTTGGTGAAAACAGGGACCTTCAAAGTCAACCATTGTTCCATCCATCCATCATCAACCATCCACCCACCTACCAATCTGTCCATCCATCCATCTGTCCCCCAAATTGTTACTGAGGACTCTACCACATATAAGGCTCTATAGGGATGCAGGGGAGCTCTCAAAAATTGAGTATACAGCAGGTATTAAAATATCCTGCTGACTGGTGATCCAAAAGAAACAGTGTGAACTCTGGAACCAGTGACACCTGGGTCTTCACCTCAGATGGGTGTCTTTGAGTAGGTCAATGCCTCTAAGGCCAAACCTGAAGAACAGCAGTAACAATGGAATCTACCTTCTTTCTTTATGGAGACTAAATAATGGGGTGATTCCTAAAAGGTGATAAGGCATACCAGCAGTGGTATAGGAAACAATTTCAGTTGGAACGAGAACTTTTCATTTCAGTTGGAAGGGCAAACTTTTATCCAAAGCAGATATATACCTTAGAAAAAATAACTAAACATCATACTCATAATTTCACAAATATTACTACTAAAGATAAACCTAAGGCTTAAACCAAGTTGACACAGAACGAGAAATGAATTATTTGCAACACATGTCACCAACAATGGGCTCACCTTTAAAAGAAATAAAGGATTTCTACAAATCAATAAAAAGATTAAAAAACAGATAACAGACTGGAACAGGCATTCATAGAAGATATCCAAATGGCCAATATGAAAAGATGGCTAAGTGAAAGCAATGATAATACCAGGTGTTGGTAAGGATACAGAGCAACAAAAACTTGCACAGTTGGGACCATAAATTGGTGCAACCATTGTAAAGCATGTCTGGCTCTACCTACTAATGTTGAACATACATACATCTTATAACCTTGCAATTACATTCCATGTTTTAATAAGTATGTACAAAAATGCTCAGACTACCATTATTCATCATAGCCCCAAACTGAAACAACACAAGCATCCATGAACAGCAGAATCAATGCATGATGGTGTTCCTTTCATGCAGTGGAATACCATCCAGCAATGAAAATGAAGGAACCCCCGCCATATGTAATAAGAGAGGTATTCTCGCAAACATAATCCAAATTATAGAAGTCGACACACACACAAATATATATACCATGTGATCCATATGGACAATGAGTAGACACAGGCAAAGTAAAACATACGGTATGAGAATCAGAGCAAGGTTTCCTCTAGAGAAGCAGGAGTGGGTCACGGGGTTTCCAAGGTCCTCGCCCTGTTCGGTTTCTTGATAATTTATTGATTTATACATTTATGCTCTGTGCACTTTCCAGTATGTCTGCTATATTCATAATTTTTAAAAGCTTTACAAAGGCTTTAAGTATTAGGCAAATACATGGGTGTATGATGATAGCAAAATGGTGAAGGTAATAATGACTAAGTATTGGAAAATACTGAGTTGATGGAACTAACCAACCTTCACAAAACACAGATCCTTCACTGTACACGTCACATAAATCATCTTAGGTAACTATCACAATAATCTTATGAGGCAGATAATACTATCAGCCCCCATCTTACACATGGGAAATAAGGCACAGAGAAGTAAAGCTACTTGCCTAAGGTCACTGAGCTAGTTAGCACCAAAGCCAAGATTCAAAGCCAGGCAGTCAAGCACTGAACTTGTGCTCTGTGCTCTTGACCATGCCCCTTGCTGCTCTCATTCAAAAGGCAGGCATAAGAAATAACTGGCACTTTTATTATAAATAATAGTCTCACCTCTTGATTCCCTGCCTTCTGTTCAGGGAACCTCCTAGTCATTCATTATTCCTCTCCCAATTTACTTGGTGTTTTGGTTTTGATACTCGTTTCCTTCCCTCAAATATTGTGCCCCTATTTCAAGAAGCCTAGCAAAACACTGCCTACTTGGGAGCCGGGTGAGACCAAAGGCACAACTGTACAGCTTTCTGGAACACAAATTAGCCAGACTGATATCTATACGTTAACCACAAGAGCAGAGGGGGGGATTTGGCTTCACCTGCTGATGGCTTTCTCAAGGAGACCACAAAACAGCTTCCAGCTTAAGGGATGAGGTGTCGAGGATGATGTGGGCTCTCAGGCTTCCTCCAGATCCTGCAGAGGCACAGGCGCTGAGAGTGGCCAGATCACAGGGAAAACCTGCTGTGAACAGCAGGCATCTTCGCCTCCCAGAAGGAAGCAAGAGATAGATAATGCAGACATATTCAGGATGAAGCAGGGGAAAAAAATGGTTCACAAATGTTAGGAAAGTAAGAAGATGCTCCCAGGGTCCCAGGGCGTGAGGATGTTGCCTGAAATAGACCTGAGCTGCATCGGCCCCAGGAAGCATTGCCCTTGAGATGTGTGGTCATCCACCAGGGAGACGACCGTCCCCAGAGCCTCTCCAGAGCCTGCTGGAAAGCCTGGCTGATTGGTCGTCTAAAGACCACTACTATGGCTCTGAGTATCCGCACGATCCTTTTGGTGCTAAATTTATTTGCAATCACTGCAGCAGCCTGTTTAATTATAACTAATGGGCGTAGTCATGCTAAGTGACATGCGGTTGGAAATCCCCTTCCCCCAACTGAGAACTTCCACGGAGATGCAACGAAGATGCTGGGCAAGAAAGCAACTATATTTAAGGTGACTAAGCTCCTGCACCTGAGAACCCACCTTGGATGGAGACCTTGCACCAAAGAAATGTCCCCCCAGGACACCTGTGTAGACAGCTCAAGCCTTCCAGGCTGCGGGGATGGGGTGTCCTATTTGCGAGCTGCCATTTCTGAAAGCTAGATGACAGGGGCAGAGCCCCCCTCTCCAGGCCTCCTACAGAGGATGTGATTTCACATGCACATTATTAATGAGCTTCATCCTAAAGTTATTCTGGCGGCATGTGGAGCTTAGAGGGCTGGGGAACACAACTTGGCAGGCGAGAGAAGCTTTAAAATGCAGCACTTCCCTAGCCTGGTTAAAAAAAAAAAATACATAATATCAAAGAGCAAATCAGAATTGAGAGGTGGGGGGGGCAGTCACAAAAATGGGTTAGTAAGAGTAAAAGAGAAAAAGAAAACTTTCAAAGAAATATGTACATATTCAGCTCCCTTCTGTTCTGCTCTGTCCCTCCCAGCCTTGGTGCCACTCTCTTGCCAGGCAGGCCTTCCTGCTCTTCTCTGTCTGGTCAAGTCCTGCAAGGCTTGTGGGGCTACAGGAGCCTTCTCCAGAAATTCTCTACTGACTTCCCCAGATCTCAGAGCACTTTCCCTCCTGGGCATTCATTGCCAGCAGCCCTTTGGCATTTTATTCATTGAATTATTCATCAAAACAGGTATAGATTCCTTGCTGTGAAGTAATTGTGGCAGACATTAAGCCCAGGTCTCAGATAAGGCGGCTCTCCCCATGGGTATCTTGTCTTTTTCAAGAGGCTGAGTTCCTGAGAGTAAGCAGCACAGCAGGTTCATGGCCAGGCTGCCCACGACCTGGCACTTACCGGCCCCTCAGGGAATGCTCGCTGGATGCCCAAATTGGACTCAGCATGCTGGAGCGTGTCCTTGCTTGCTCCTTCCCACTGACCCTGACAAGATGTTGCCCACTGTACCAAAGGGCAGGTGGGGACAGAGGACTGGATCCCTCAAGAAGAAGGTTCTTAGGTGCTAATCCAGGTTTTGCTTATGTAAGGATAGAACCAGAGCAGAGCTGAAGCCCCAAACACCATCCTACCTCCTTAAACTTCCTGTCTGGGGACGTGGCATCCCAAGAACAAAGACAGTAATGGTGATGGGGTGAGGAGAGGAGCTATAGATGGCTAAAGATGGCCATCTTTGGAGGGGGGACACATTTTTTAACTATGCCTGATCCCTGGGATTTGCCTGGTTATAGACACAAAAAGAAGAAATCCTGTCATTTGTAAAGATTCTCACAACCATGGTTATAATGCTTTACTTGCTAAAAGATTTCATATTAGAACCTATAAAATCAATTTCCCTGATCAAAATATTTTCCCAACATTTCTGTGATGCATCAGTTGCTCTTCAAGCTGCAACGAGAGACAGAATGAGTCAGCTGTACCTTGGCCTGGAATTTAGGCCATTGACCCAGGCTCACCAGGTGCTCCAACAGCAGAAGCCTAGAACTCTGGAGTCAGCTGGAGCTCCTGGGGCCCCTCCTTGCAGAAACGCATGCCAGGATTTCCTTAACCTGAGTTAAGACAACACCACTGGCAACTTCTTCACAAAAGGACTAAAGCAAAATATCCAGATAGAGCCTAAATTTCTCACCATCTCAAGAGCCAGTCCAGGCTGTGAGATGCTGGATGGTGAAAAACCACTCTTTCCTATAAACGCCTGCTGTACCCAGATTTCCACAGCACTCACTGCTCCCCATCTGGAGGGAGGAGACAGCTAGCCACGGCATCCCTTTCACAAAATATGATCAGACAGCTGCTTTCTGGTCATGGTAGCACTAACCGTGCTTTGAGGGACCTTGGCCCTCATTCGCCCCTCAATCACTACAGGGATCTTGAGAAAAGCTCTCCTTCACTGGAGGATGCCCTATTCCGGATCCCAAGAGGTAGTTACTTTCTCCAAGACAAAACCTTTACAAACATCACTGCATTATCAAGTGCATCAAAATGAGAGCTGACCCAAGACACATCTGCTTTGAGTCAGGATCTCTCAGTTACATTTGACAAACATCAATAACCCTAAACTTTTTCCCTACCTAGGCTTAAGTCTAGATTCCTGCACCCAGCAAAAAAGACTACTCTCCCTTTCCCTTTGTGAAAATCCTGGTGTGTGCTCAGTGCCATGCTGTGTGAGGGAGGGGCTTGGCATTCTCTTCCACTCTGTCCCTGAATGGAGAGATCACAAATGGCTCATCTTACAGCATGCAGGGATCTGTCAATATGTCTTCTTCTTTCCTGGAAAGGTTGCTGTTAGAGTTAAATAACGAGTGATTACAAAGTGCCTTTCTTGTTGAAATGAGAATATTAATACAATTAGATGTTGATGGCTTTGGTGTTCTGCTAAAATGGACCAACACTTAAAAACCAGCACTTAACAAAAATAAAACCATCCTAACAATGACTTCAACAGTATGTCAAGAGGCAGAAATGTGCAAAGGACTCTCCTGGGTACCATTTTTGCAAGACTATTCTAAGAATTAGAGTAGAGGGGGGAAAACCACCACTCTCCCAATTGAAAATGTTTACTCCCATAAAAGGTAAAAGTTGATTTATTTTTATGAAATACTACAAATATGCTCTTAAAGTCACTGAATTCCTCAGCTACCTCATCCCAAATCATTGCTTTATGGAGCTTTTAAGACCTTCAAAATACAGCACTGGAGCTAAAATAGGGCCATTCCCCCAAGCAACAGGATTGTAAACAGGATGTTAGAGAAGGAAAGGATTCTTTCAGAACCACAGAAAGCTGTTGTCCATTATCTTACAACCATCTGGTGTGATCTGAGGGCAACTCAACAGCACAAGACTCCCCACTCAGAAACACCTGTCCCCTTACTATCTGAGCCCCACAATTAGCATCTCCCCTTTGCATCTCTGTCAAAACAAATGGGCAACTCAAATCAGAAAACTCTAAGGATAGAAGGAACTCTGGTCATTCAGATCAACCTATCCATATCACTGTAGGGAAAATGCAGGTCTAGAGAGTCAGCCAGAAACATGCAACCAGTTGCTGACAGAATTTGAACCCAATCCAAGGCTCTCAGATGACCAGTCTGGAACCTTGTCCATTACTTGATGTTGGGGTGTGAAGTGCCCCCCAAAAAAGTTATGTTGGAGTTCTAATCTCCAGTTGCACCTCAGAATGTGACCTGATTTGGAGATGGGGTCTTTCAGAGGTAACCAGGTTAAATTGAGGTTATTAGGGTAGATCCTAATCCAACATGACTGCTGTCCCTGTAGAGAGGAGAAATTTAGACACCAAAAGAGATGTGCATGGAGGGAAGACAACGTTAAGAGACATAGAGAATACAAGGAGAAAGGACCTTCAGCAGATCCTGGCCACACAGGCCTCAGAAGGAAGCAACCCTGCCAAGACAATAAATTTTTATTGTTTAAGCCTCCCAGCTTGTGGTATTTTGTTATGGCAGCCTTCGCAAATTAATAAACCCAATATCAACTGTCCAGAGTGGAACACACGTCTGTGTAAATGTCTATGAAGATGTGCTGGCTTTATTTCACATCTTGTTCAGTTATCTATCAACCTTCACTTCCTTAAAAATGAAAAGGCACAATTTCCCTAAAACTATCTATCTTTTACAAATGCTAGTCTCTAAAAGACACAACCTTGGCCACAACCCAAGGGTAGTTTAATAACTCTATTGGGTAGACACTGTTATTAACTCCATTTTAGAGGTGAAAACACTTAGACATAGAGGGGGTCACAAAAACTCTCCAGGGACAACCAATAAATAAGTAGCAGAGCTTATTTCAGACCTAACTCTGTTTGCAGAGTACCAGCCTAAGTAGCACACCACACAAGAGGTAGCAACCTTGCCATCACTAGCAGTGTTCAAGCAGAAGCTGGAGGAGCACCAGTGAGAGATACTTTCTAAGGAACCTCTTCCCTCGAAGGAGAGAGGAGGCAACGTGTTATCTAGAGCCTCGCCAGCCTTGATCTCTCCTGAGTTTACAATCCTATAATTACTGTCGGTTTGAGCGGTCAAGGGAAATTTCAAAGAGGAAACAGGATGAGAATGTGAGTCAGAGTTCATGGCGAGAGAAAGGAAATTAGTGATGGGGGTGGGAGACTTCAGTAGACTGGGGGAAATCAGGAGGAATAGCAAGGAAGGTATTAATAAGATTGGAGTTCTTAGACTTTCCTAGTTAGAGACGTCCAAAGCTGCAGCCCCACCAATCTTTATGCTGAGCGTGGGGTCATCTGAGCCTCTCAGCTGAGCCTCCATCCTGTGTGCAGCCTGATTAAATAGAAGTGAGCCCTTTCAGCTTTAAAAGTCACATGGTATTAAGGATGGCTGTAGAGCCAATGCTCTGAGCTCTTAATTGAGTATTTTTTCCCAGCCCTGAGTTAAACACAGACACACACATACTGCTTCCACCACGCTATGGGTTAAATTCTGCTCATGTCTGAGCACCCACGTATCTTATATTATCCTTAGCAGGAGTTACTCGCACAGGCAGTGGAGAGAAGGGAGGCCTCTGAGCCCGCCGCTCCCAGAGCAGCTCCCGAATTTATGCAGAGTCAGGATCACAGCC
>RCUC01096620.1:0-10523 GCA_003697995.1 Taxidea taxus jeffersonii | reverse complement strand
AGGGGTTCTCTCAGTCTGATACCATCACGAGGGTCATTGCCATGTTGGCTAATCACCTCCACCAGGGGCTGGCAAAATTTTTCTGTAAAGGGTCTAATAACAAACGTTTCAGATGTTGTGACCTCTTCGGTCTCTGTTGTAATTACTCTGCCGTCGTAGCGTGAAAGCCGTCAAACAAAACGAGAATGGATGAGCACTAATGTATGCCGATGAAACTGTATGTATGGACATGGAAATTTGAATCTCAGGTATGTATCTTGTATTCTTCTTTTGATTTCCCCCTAGCCACTTAAAAATGTAGAAGTCAGGGGCACCTGGGTGGCTCGGTGGGTTAGAGTGTCTGCCTTCGGCTTGGGTCGTGATCCCGGGGTCCTGGGATCGAGCCCTGTATTGGACTCTCTGTTCAGCAGGGAGCCTGCTTTCTTTCCTCTCTCTCTCTGCCTGCCTCTCTGCCTACTTGTGATCTCTGTCTGTCAAATAAATAAATAAAATCTTTAGAAAATAAATGTAAAAGTCAGGGAAGCCTGGGTGGCCCAGTTGGTTAAGCGTCTGCGTTTGGCTCAGGTGGTGATCCTAGGGTCCTGGGATTGAGTCCTGCATCGGGCTCCTTGCTCTGTGGGGAGCCTGCTTCTCCTTCTGTCTCTGCCTGCTGCTCCCCCTGCTTGTGCCCTTTCTCTCTCTCTGACAAATAAATAAATAAAATCTTAAAAAAAAATGTAAACGTCATTCTCAGTTTGTGATCCGTACAAAAACAAACAGTGGGCTGGATTTGGCCCGCGGGCCCCAGACGGCCAACCTTAACCCAGACTATGTTTTCTTCAATACCTTCTTTAGATTCACTCTTTCCTTGCTTATATGTATTTGAGAAGGAAACTTTACATCACACCAACACGCCTTAACAGAAATAGGAGGTGACTGTAAAGATAGCCTAAAAAAGCAAATGGCCATCATTAAATTTTCACCAGATCCAGCCCCAGGGCGGGGGGGTGGGCGGGCTTTTCTGTCTTGGTTAGAGCTAGAGAGAGGTGTCAAGGACAAAAGAGGACAAGACTGAGACAAAGGCGGGAAAGGAATGAATAAGACGGTACTTCTTCATAGGAGCCAAGATTAATTGTTTCTGTTGTCTCTGTGTCTCCTATGGCCCAGTGCTGATGTGGTTTCCTAAGTGTCCAGCACCGTGTCTGGGGGTGGTACCAGGTGCTGCTGGGCAGCACGGCCCTGAGTGCGTTTCAAGGTCATTGACCTTCTCGGGAGAAAAATGCTGCCTCAGACCAGCCCATCAGGCAGGAGTCAACCCCTCCTAACTGTTTGGAATCACCCGAAGACAAGATGATGTCCAGAGCAGAGGATTACTATTGTTACTAAAATACAAATCACGGTCATGGTGAGTGATGAGACGTTAGTGCCCAAAGGCCTCCAAACATCTTTTAAAAGCATCTCTAAAGTGAGAATTAAAATTGCAACAAGGGTAAGTCAAGTTCAGAAGAGCAACTTAGCCCTGGTAGAAAAGCCAATGGGAACAGCCTCAGGCCCCCAGTGGCCCCTTCCAGGCAGAGACCACTTAGGGCTTCAGGAGGCTCAGGACATGAGACAGCAGTCAGGTGGCTGGGAATTTTAACGCCCCTGGTAAGATGGTGGCTTCTGACACGTAGCCTCTCGTCGGAGGTTTCTGGGCCTCCATGACCTCATCTGAAAAATGGGGATAATTATACTTTGTGTGCAGGAGAAAGGGGCTGACCAGATCAGCTCTTGAGGTCTCGTCCAGTCCTGCCAAGTCTTCCCTGATGTGCCCTGTCATCTTGGGTCTGGGCGCTCCCCATCTGGAAGAACATACCTAAACTCAGGGATGGCCAACTTGCTATCTGAGGCCCAGATCTGGCCCTTAGCTGTGTTTTATTTAAATGGGAAGGTTAAAAGTAAAAAAACGGGGGCACCTTGGGGGGCTCAGTTGGTTAAGCATCTGCCTTCAGCTCAGTCATGATCCCAGGGTCCTGGGATCGAGTCCCGCATTGGTCTCCCTGCTGGGCGGGGAGCGATCGAGTCCCGCATTGGTCTCCCTGCTGGGCGGGGAGCCTGTGTGTCCCTCTCCCTCTGCCTGCCTCTCCCCCTGCTTGTGCTCTCTCTCTCTGTCAAATAAATAAAATCTTCTTTAAAAAGTGAAAAAGCGGTTTTGGGGATTTATTACCTATTATGAGGTACTGACATACAGACAGAAACACGCACAATACTCAATCCACTAGCTCATCCATCCGTCACATGGCGAGCAGCTGGGTAACCAGCAGCCGGGCCAAGGGAGATTGCACGGCATGGAAGGCCCCCAGAAGCCCCTTGTGCCTCTTCCCGTCACTTTCTAAATTTTTCAAGATGTGGTGTGTTTTTTCTGACACCATTTCTGACACTGAGCGGTGTGGGGGTTTTCCACACGAATCCCGCGATCCTCCGGTAGAGGCGAAGCAAACAAGTGAGTTCGGTTCTGACATGAAAGTACTTGGAGTTCCGCGTTCAGCCCCATAAGATAGTCCCGGTTCTGACACCAATCTCAAGTCCTGGGGGGCACCTGTGTTTCTAACCAGCTGGCTATGAGTGGGGGGATCCCGTGACCCCTTCCTTAGGTGTGATAGCTCACTAGTACAACTCACAGAACTAGGGAGACATTTCTCTTATGTGCTCTGGGTTGTTCTAAAGGACACAACTCAGGAACAGCCGAATGAAAGAGACGCGCGGGGGACGGCTCATGTGCTCGTGGACTGGGAAGCTCTCTGAAACACGTTGCCAAGGGGTTCTTGGAGGTCTCGTCAACTAGGTATGTGATTGAGTAAAATCACTGGCCCTTGGTGATTGCAGTCCATCTCCGGCTTGGGGAGGGGAGCTTCCCTTCCCGGGAGCTTGGGGAGGGGAGGCTCAGAGTCCCAACCCTCTAAATCATGCCTGGGGCTTTCTGGCTACCAGCCCCCTGTCGTGAAGCTATGCTGCCCTCCTTCCCCCCATGACTCATCTCATAAGTGTACAAGGGACAGTAAATTCCAAGTGTTTTAGGAGCTCTGTCCTAAGAATGAGGAACCAGAGACAAAGACCAAATATTTATTTTTTATTAGACCACAAACCATCTTTAAGCAGGGGCACGCACACTCCACTCTGCGGCAGATCCCCCCAGCCCCGCTGATCTGCACAGGCCCAGTTCATAGATTCATGTTACTGGCTCAGCCTTGGCAGGCATCTATCTGAAGGGGTGATCCCTGCTTTAGAGTTGCTCTTTGTCTTCGTGGTAATAGAAACAGTTGCCATCATCATTAATAATAGTAATAGTAATAATAATAATAATAATAAAGTAGCTATCCCCTGTTGGGACTTATAACATGCCAGGGATTATATTGAAGATATAAGATACAGTATTCTATTTAATCTTCACAGAAATCGGGGCACCTGGGCAGCTCAGTGGGTTAAATCCTCTGCCTTCAGCTCAGGTCATGATCCCAGAGTCCTGGGATCGAGCCCCGCATCGGGTCTCTGCTCAGCAGGGATCCTTCTTCCTTCTCTCTCTCTCTCTGCCTGCTTCTCTGCCTACTTGGGACCTCTCTCTCTCTCTGTATCAAATAAATAAATAAAATCTTTTAAAAAAAATCTTCGGGGCGCCTGGGTGGCTCAGTGGGTTAAGCCTCTGCCTTCAGCTCAGGTCATGATCTCAGGGTCCTGGGATGGAGCCCCCCCCCCTTGGGCTCTCTGCTCAGCAGGGAGCCTGCTTCCTCCCACTCTCGCTGCCTGCCTCTCTGCCTACTTGTGATCTCTGTCTGTCAAATAAATAAATTTAAAAAATCTTAAAAAAAAAAATCTTCACAGAAATCCTTCCAAGTAAGGACTCCGTATTTTCTGATAAGGAAAGCACAGATCAGAGAATTTCAGCACATTTCCCAAGGCGATGTAGCAAGAAGAGGAGAAAGCTGATGGAGCCCGGAATGCTAGGTGGGTAGATGTTCCATAAATAACTCTTATCTACATCTGGCCTAAGTAGAGATGTTGCTAAAAGGCTGTGATTCCCATGAAGCATTCCACGTTTGCCTTTTCAAGACCCAGTGCAAAGCCACCTCCTCCAGGAAGCCTCCCAAGATACCCAGCAGCCCCATGGTTCTTGTCCTTACTTTCAAATTCCCCAGGACTTTGATTTACAGAGCAACATCCCATCCTGCCCCTGTTGCCTCTCCTAGCCCAGTGTACTCACGCCTAGCTCCGACTACCTTTGACTTCACAGGGCACCCTGGACCTTGTCACTCATCACTTTTGATCTGCTGTGGGCTTCGCCAGTGGGAGGTCAGACAGTCCTGTGGAGGGGTTCCAGCCCAATGGCAGAGGTTTGTCTCAGCGGCAAGGGAGGTGGGGACCTGTCTGACTTTGGGGAGCAGGAGTTAAAGGGAGGTATATGTCCAGCCACTGCATCAGGGAGAAAAGTCAAAGGGACAGAGTGTGGTGTTCTAGAGAGAATGTGGACTTTGTAGAGCCCAGGGTGCAGTCCTTTATGGCGGGACCATAAATTAGCTGTGTGACATTTACAGGTTGTATGAGCTTTCTGGGCCTCAGTGTCCTCGTCTATAAAAGGGGGAGGTGAGCCCGTGCTCATGGCATCGATATGAGGATTAAATGGTTTCCTGCTCGAGCAATATGTCTGACCCATAACCCTTGCTTGGCAAGGTCAGCTAGCATCATTACTATTGTCTGCCTGAGGTCAAGCTCCTGGATCGGGCTGGGTAAGGTGCTGAATGGTGGTCTTTCCTCCTAAATGAGGCTCTCCTCAGAGAGGTTCTGCCCTCCAAGGCCCCTCTGGCCCCCAGCCTCCATCTCTCATCATTCCCCGTGACACCATCTCCTGCCCCTCTCCAAGAGGTCGGGATGGAAAGTGGTGGTTGCTAACCTTTCCAGGGGTGCTTTCATTTAAAGGGGTGCTTGAAAAGCCCCAACAGCAAGGGTCAGAGTCTGATGACTTCAGAAGTCTTTGGAGTACAAAACATCAACAATGATAAAACAGCTATTTACGTAAAGTGCCTACTATGTGCCAGGCATTGCTTCGAGTCACTATTACATGCATTCCCTTATTTAATCATCCCGACACAAGCGTGAGGGTGGGACTTTTATTACCAACCTCAATTTATAGCTGAAGGAAGTCAGGCACAGAGGGGTTGAGTAACTTGTCCCCTGTGGCACAGCAAGTGCCAGGGAAGGGACGAAGCCCAGGCAGCCTGAGTCTAGAGCCCCTAACACCAGACGTGTTTTAAAGACGCCTTACACACGTAATTATCTTGACCACCTCTGCTTTGTAATACACCAGATTCCCTTTGCTCACGCCATCCCTGTGAAGGGGGTATTACTGCTCCCAATTTCAAGGTGAGAAAACAGAGGGCTGCGGAGAGAATTGCCTTCTGTTGCTTCTGCTGCTGTGGAAATATTACTTATGAAGCAAGTCTGAACTCAAAAGCTGCCTTGTCCTGAACGCACTGCTGAGGCTGGCTGGTGGGAGTGTGGGAGTGGGAGAGAAGGCGCTGGCTTTGGGGACTGGGGTCCCTTTCTGGTCTCCACTGCCACTAGCTTCATGGCTCTGGGAAGATTCTGGAGCTTCACTGAGCCTGGGTTTCTCGTGAGGGCAATGAAAGGAATTACACCCATCTCAAGGGCTGCCGTGAGCCTGATAGAAGTTAAGAGGCTCAGGGCAGAAGGCACATAGCAGGTGCTCAATAAATTGTTCCATTGCCCCAAGAGCTATGGCTTTCATTCCATCTTCTCTTAACACTGTGCCCCGTGCCTCTTCTGTCCCACTTACCAGATGAGAACTAGGATTGTTTAGGTACCCAGGGCTGGATCCTTCCTGAAGTCAAGGGCCACACCCACACTTCTTTAGATCTTCCACCTGGGCCAGGGCCTTTTATGTCACTGTATGCAATCAATTCCTTATTCAAAGTGAAAATGGTTTTCTGTTTTTCTCTTTCTAAGAGTAATATGTGCTTTTTGCAAAATGGGGAGAGAATTTTACTGACCTTGTCATCTTGATGTGAGGATTAAATGAAAGAATACCGGGACGCCTGGGTGGCTCAGTTGGTTAAGCAGCTGCCTTCGGCTCAGGTCATGATCCCAGCGTCCTGGGATCGAGTCCCACATTGGGCTCCTTGCTTGGCGGGGAGCCTGCTTCTCCCTCTGCCTCTGCCTGCCACTCTGTCTGCCTGTGCTCTCTCTCTCTCTCTCTAACAAATAAATAAATACAATCTTTAAAAAAAAGATGAGAGAATACCGATGAAGTGCTTACCGTTGTCCCTGACACAGAGCTTTGTGACAACTGTTACATTATTCAAAAAATACACAATGATATATTTTTTTAAAGAAGTAAGAACCATCAGCTGACCTTTGGAATGTCCTTACAGACTTTTTTCTCTGTGTATACACACAGGCAGCCCCACAGACAGAAGAGAAACACTTCTTTTTTTTTTTTTTAAAGATTTTATCCATTTATTTGACAGAGAGATAGAGAGATCACAAGTAGGCAGAGAATCAGACAGAGAGAGGGGGGGAAGCAGGTTCTCCGCTGAGCAGAGAGCCCGACGTGGGGCTCGAACCAGGACCTTGAGATCATGACCTGAACCGAAGGCAGCGGCTTAATCCACTGAGCCACCCAGGCGCCCCTTCTTTTTTTTTTTTAAGATGATAAACACTTTTAAGATTTTATTTATTTCTTTGACAGAGAGAGTCACACACAGTGAGAGAGGGAACACAAGCAGGGGGAGTGGGAGAGGGGGAAGCAGGCTTCCTGCTGAGCAAGGAGCCGGATGTGGGGCTCGATCCCAGGACCTGGGATCACAACCTGAGCCGAAGGCAGAAGCCCAAAGACTGAGCCACCCAGGTGCCCCTAGAAGATAAACACTTTTAAAGTGGGTTTTATAGTGTTCTATTGTGCGACTCTTCATTTCAGTGCTAAATGATGGACCCCTTCCTATGCTGATAAATACCAGCATGTGTTGGGCTCTGGCCTCTGGATTGTTTGTGTATTTCTTTCTTTCTTTTTTTTTTTTTAAAGATTTTATTTATTCATTTGAGACAGAGAGATACAGAGAGAGAGAGCATGAGCAGAGGGAGAGGCTGAGGGAGAGGGAGAAGTAGACTCCTTGCTGAGCTGAGAGCCCTATGTGGGGCTTGATCCCAGGACCTGGAGATCATGACCTGAGCCAAAGGCCGACACTTAACCATCTGAGCCACCCAGGCAACCCTGTTTGAGTATTTCTTGTTACAGATGCACTGTGGCTTCCTTAGTCGGTCCCGTGTTTCGATGCACCGTGGCTTCCTTAATTGGTCCCATGTTCCTCCGGAGCTGGGCTGGAAGGTGCAGGGCCGGTGCAGACGAGGGAAGGCTGGCTGACACCTTATGGTTATGAAACAGGCATCTGGGAAGTCACCAAAGCTGACATGGTGACTTTTGCAGAGAGTCATTTCGAAGTTGGGCTGAGGACAATTAGGAAGCTGGTCCTGTCATCAGGGTCCGGGATGAGCTCAGACACATTCCTTCTTTTGTGGCACTGGAAGGGGCAGTCCTCCAGGAAGAAGGGCTTTGACTCACCCCATTCTTGTGGTGGTGATTTCCCAGGAGGTGTCTCCGTTGCTGAGACATCTGTTTCAGCAGGAATAGGTCCATCAGGCCACCGAGGACCTGCCCTGCCTGGGCTGTGACTGCTTTCCCTGACACGTGAGGCAGCTGACTGCAGACCAGAGGTGATGTGAGTGTACATTTATCCCACTCCCCTGCTTATGGGAGCAAAGCAGCTGGTGGAGGAGAACACAGGAGGGACCTCAGGGGTGCTAGAGACAGCTCTGCCCTGCCTTGTGGTTTCTGGAACTGCCAGGGACCTCCCTACAAAATCCACTCATCCTGGCCCTCCCCCCCGCCCACAGCTGGTGGGCTCCGCTCCCCGATGTGGGTGTGGGCAAAGCAGTATCCACACAGGACCCCCACCTAAGGATTCAGACCTATGATCTCTGGGTCCTGGAAAGGGGGAATGAATCTAGCTGCTCCTCTCCAAGTCTTGGTCCCCATCTGTAAGAGAGGAATGGAGGTCCTTCCCCTAAACTGATGAGGCCGGGGTAGAAAATGACCATGCATGTGCCAGGCCTTGCATGCAGAGTCAGCTGCTGGGACTGACCCAAACAGCAGAGCACGAGGAATGAGTGAGATGCTGCACGGGGAGCAGGGAGAAGGCTCTTGGTAACTGTTGGTCCTTGACATCAGGGACCATCTTTTTGTGCAGAGATGGATGACTTGGGCACTTTATAAAGCTTTCCAGTGATGACAAGACAGCCAGGAGAGGCATCTCCTCTGAGAGGCTGCAGGCTTTAGAGTGACTTCGGAGAGCCACCCCCTGCTGGGGACCCTTCCCAGGACTCAATAGGTGACATTTCAGTTCGCTCTTGCCAGAGTGCTAGGAGTCAGAGGTATCCTTCCCATTCTATAGGTGGAGAAACTGATGCTCAGAGAGGTCTGGTGTCACACACCCGGTAAGGAGCCATCTCCTGCCTTCTGGTGGAAAGGCCACAGACAAATGAACCCCCACGGGGAAGAACAGGAGCCCTAATCTGGTTTGGGGGGGTGCAGAGTGGTTTCCGGGGACCATGCTATCTTTCACATTCACCAGAAAGTTTAAAATGAGAAGGACCAACTAGCAAAGGTGAACTAGGATATAGAGCAGTCAGAACTCTCACACCCTGCCAATGGGGGTGTAAATAGCACAGCCAGCTTGGAAGGCCGTTTGGCAGTACATATGAATCCTAAACATGCACACGCCTTGTGGCACAGCCGTCCCGTCCCCGGCCTTATCCCCCGGAGGAACAAGAGCTCACGTTCATCAAAAGACATACATGAGAGCATTCGTACAGTTTTATCCTGAAAGGCCCCCAGCTGCAAACCATCCAGATGTCCACCCGCGGTGGAAAGGATAAATAACCAGGGAAAAGCTCAAACCCCAGACTATGTACACAGCAAAGGATGAGAACAACGTGCTCCATGGAGCTCCACGGGTAGAGCTCACACAGACGAGACCGAACAAAAGAAGCCCAAAATGTGCTGTGTGAGTCCACAGACATGAGGCTGGCAGGGCATCCTGGGGAGAAAAGTGAGAATCTGATTTCCCTCTGGGGGTCTTCAGGTGTGTGGGCAATGATCTGGGGGGTAGGTCCATTGGGGTGCTCACGTGAAGAAATGCACTGGGCCAGACATGTCACATTTGTGCCCGTTATTGAACGTAAGGTAAACTTTCCTGCAGTGTCAAAATGAGACAGCAGATGAAGAAGGAGAGGTATTACTAAACTAAGATCAGAAGGGCAAGTAAGAGCTGGCCAGTAGGAAAGGGGAACTGTGCTCCTGGAGGAGCAACCAGCATATGCAAAGGCCTGGAGGCAGGGGAGCATGGTGTTGCTTCTCACCTTGCTCTGGGCTCATCTGATGATGCCCCTGGACCTCCATTCTCTGTACCTCTTTCCACTCATTGGAAGGTTTCCACTGAGGAATAGATTGGCCGAAATCCCTGCAACCGCTCACCGTTCTGGTCTACGTTGGCGCGCTCCTCCTTTGAGCTGTTGAGGAGGGAGCTCTAGCCAGAGTGGCATGGGCAGGTCTTGGAGTTCAAAGCTGGGTTCAAAGCGCAACACACATGAATTGTCTTCTTGAGTAGATCCTTCACCACCACCACCCGCCCCCAGCAATGTCTCAGTTTCCCCATCTGTAAGAAGAGTCTTTAACACATGGAGTTTTGGTAACAGGATAAAGGAGATGCTCGACAGATATCTGTCACGTGGGAGTTGGTCAGTAGAGCCTGGAAGCGAGGGCCACCCAAAGTCACAGCTCCCCCTTGGTGATTCAGCCTGGTGACAGTTAGGCCTCCGCAACCCTTGCCTTGATTTCATGTTACAAGGAACTCAGATCACCACCTAGAATGGCGCCTGGCGGGGGTTCAAGGCATGTTGGCTCGTGATAGCTCGCATTTATACGTGCCAGACACTGCTTTGAGTTCTTCACACATATGGACTTGCTTAATGCCCACAGTAACCTCACGAATGATCACCCTCCCATTTTACAGAGGGGGAAACCGAGGCACAGAGAAGCTGAGTGGCTGGTCCACAGTCACACGGTTAATGGATGGAGCCTGGCTCTGGATCCCCTCCTCCTCACCCCACTGCCATACAGCGAGATTATACAGTGCCGCCCAGGCTGGCCTTCATGAGACAGGCCTGGAGAAGGTTCTAGAAGCAACTGGGGCTCCCCCAAGGCTGCTGACCAAGATCAGTGCCGTCTGGGCAGCCAGTGGGACACCCTGGCGCCTGATGGAGGTGAAACCCACGCCCTTTTCGAGGAAGGCAAACCCACCCAGAATAATTGTTGAAACAACAAGCAGCTTAAGCCGCTTATAAGCCTGGAGGTGCCCAGGAGGGATGAGGCCTGGCAACGTGCTGCCGCTGTGGGCACAGCCAGAGTCACCCTTCTGCCAAGATTTCTTCTTCTTCTT
>RCUC01096615.1:0-22437 GCA_003697995.1 Taxidea taxus jeffersonii | reverse complement strand
AAAAAAAAAGATAATTAAATGACTCCTATAGCCCGCTGCGCCATTATGTCTTTTCAATTAGAAGGAAAAGGAGTTCCAGAATCCCAAGGTCTAGATTTTTTTTTTTTAAAGATTTTATTTATTTATTTGTCAGAGAGAGTGAGCACAGGCAGACAGAGTGGCAGGCAGAGGCAGAGGGAGAAGCAGGCTCCCTGCTGAGCAAGGAGCCTGATATGGGACTCGATCCCAGGACGCCGGGATCATGACCTGAGCCGAAGGCAGCCGCTTAACCAACTGAGCCACCCAGGCGTCCCTCAAGGTCTAGATTTTTAAAACAAATTTACAGGAAAGAAAGAGGAAACACTTCAAGATTACTGGCATGTGGCCTCAGAAGAGCAGAGGGAGCAGCTGAGGTGACCTCAGTGGGTGGCGCGGTGGGGAATACGGATGGAGCCTCTGCATTCTTCCTGGGTTTTGAAAAGTCTCTTTCTTCTCTTTCGAAAAATGTGAAATCAGATCGGCCTTGGACATGTCCAATAAAGCAGGTGGGAAACGCCCGGCTATCACCAACAGCGACGTATCCAAGCACAACATGGTGTCCGAGGTCCCCCCTGAGCGGCCCAGCGTCCGGGTAAGTCTAGCTGCCAAGGCCAGGTGTCAGGCAGGAATCCTAGGAAACATAAGAGCCCGTCCAGCTGTCTCCATAGGCTCCCCAGAGCAGGCTAGGTGATGCGAGAGGAGTGGAGAGTGGGAAGGGAAGAGGGGTCCAGCCAGCACCTTGCAGAAGACCCATCTCTAGACCAGGGCCTCTCAACCTTGGCACTACCAGCATTTGGAGCCAAAGAGTTCTCTGTGGTGTGGGACTGTCCTCTCACTGTAGGATGTCGAGCAGTATCCTCGGCTCTTGCCCATCAGATGCCAGTAGCACCCGGCCTGTAACAACCAGTGTCTCCAGACATTGTTCAGTGTCCCCTGTGAGACAAAACTGCCCCCTTCCCTGCCCATGGAGAACCGCTGATGTAGGGGGACAGCAAAAGAGGAATAATTCATAAAGGATATGGCAATTGAGAGCTCAGAAAGGAACGAGCGCCTTAGGAGGAAGAGGTAACCCAGAGAAGAATGTGGCAAAGAGGTCCAGTAAGATGAGGGCTGAATATGTCCCTGAGGTTTAGCGCTGGAGACCTTGACCAGCAGTAGGATGAGGGCAGAAGGCAAGCCAGAGGGGCTAAAGAGGAGATGGGAGGGGAGTCAGAGAGACAATGAGGAGTAGAGACTAGTCTTCTAAGAAACTAGACAGTAAGTAGGGGTATAGTCACACAACGGAGCGTTCTCCAAAAGTTAAATCCTACGAGTGCTGTAGGTATGAACAAGGATAAATCTTGAATATGTACTGTTGAGTAAGAAGCAAGTTGCAGAATATGAGAGATACGCTAGCATTTATGGGAAACGGCCTTCACGAGCACACCAGCACATATGGACAGGTAAATTGGTGGTAGAGCATGTAACCATGGATAGGCAGGCTCGTTCTGGGTCAGCAGTTGCCTCTAGGAAGGAAGAAAGGTAATGAGGTTGAGGAGTGGCTCAAAGGGAGTTTCAGCTCTATTTGTCATGTTTTATCAAAGGAAATAAAACCAACACATGGTGATTCATCCCCTACTTTTCTGAAATATTTGAAATATTGAAAAATATACATTTATAAAGAAACTTGACTGTTGGGGGAAATGAGGGGCAGAGGATCAAAGCTAGAAGACACGCAAGATGGCAAGAGGTCTTCTTGGTCATTTTGTTTTGTTTGGAGATGTGCGAGCAGGAGGGGAAGGGCCCAGTAGACAGGTTTAGGAGGAAGCAAACAGGTTTAGGAGGAAGCAGACAGCTGTGCGTCTCATTTCCATGGAGACAGGAGAAGTCTGACGCACAGGTGCTGGTAGCCCTCACAGGGAAGGGGCCCTCCTCCTGAGCTGCAGAGAAAGGTCTGTGAAGCTAGGAAGTGTGGGTCTAGGAAGTTAAAGACATTCCCATCTGATACCTTCAGCTTCTACGGGGAAGTAGGAGGTAGGGTTTTCTGCAGAGGGGAGGGGGTGGGTGGAGAGGCACTCGGACTTGAGAATATGCCCAGGGTTTGGAGAACAGGAGCAGAGGTCAACAAGGGGCATGTGAAAGGTTGTGTGATGGTGTTGAAGGGTCATCTGAGGTCATAGACTTGACTGTGAGTGGCTCTAGTCCACAGACGTGTGTGGTTTTCCTCCAGCGCAGCTCCCAACCTGGCTGGGGAAGCAGGGAAGGCAGATGGTTGGATTAGCCTAAGGTGGAGGGTTGCTGGGAGGCTGTGGCTGAAAGATAAGGAGGCGAGGGCCTGGAGGGGTTGGCGGGAGAATGGCAGAAGGGCCGGGCTCTGGGAGCTGCTGTCAGGCTGCAGAGCCGAGGTGAAGCTGTGGCCGATGACGGGCAAAGGAGGAAGGGAAGGATTTGGGGAGTTGCTTATTCTTTGGGGGATGGGTGACTTCCTCAGGTGCCTAATCTCAGCCTTTATATGTGGATTTTTACTAGTAAAGTTTAGAAAATCATCGTATTCCCCAGTTTGGGGTGGGCTTTATGACAAGGCCCAGTTTCTTCTCTCCTTCCTTGTGCAAGTATGTACTAAGTGCTTATTGTAGCCAGGCACTTTGCTGGGCTCTGGTGACGAGCAGACGAATAAGACTCAACTTCCTGGGATGCCAGGTAGTTCATGTGGTTGGGTGGCTGCATTTGGCTCAGGCCAGGATCCTAGGGGCCCAGGATCGAGACCTGCCTGGAGCTCCTTGCACAGCGGGGAGCCTGCTTCTCCCATTGCCTGCCACTCCCCCCAGCTGTGCTCTTTTCTCTGTTTCTGACAAATAAATAAATAAACAAATTTTAAAAAAAAGACTCAACTTCCTTCCTACAAAGAACTGAGTCTGAAGAAGGAGGATGGGAAGCCAACTGCTCCACTGCAGTGTGACAAGCTTTAGAGCGCAGGAGTGGACAGATTAGAGGGACAGCTCACTGTGCCAGGAGGTCCGGGAGGTTTTGTGGAGTTGGGGGGCCTGCCCTGGGCTTAAAGGATGAGTTGGGATTTGTCAGGGGACAAGGGAGATGGGGCTTTCCACATGGGCTATCGGAGAGCAAAGATGGGGGCGAGGGAAGGGAGTTTGGCCTGATGGTTAGGGACCCAGCAGCTAGAGGGCCAGAAGGCAGGTCATGGGCCCCGCAAATCTTACAGACCTGTCCTTGTGCGCCCGTGGCAAGGAATGGAACTCCCTTCTAAGTGATGAGAGGGAGTTATGAAATGCTAAGAGAGCATCGTGATGCCACTGTGTTTTAGAAAGGCAACCCTGCTTCATGGTAGATGGTACACAGCAAGAAGAGATGATGGCCTGAGAGGAAAGAACAGATCCGAGGACCATGAGGAACATAGACTCATCTGGCCTGCGCAAATGTCGTGCAAGGAGCGGAAGAAAGAGGGACTGGGCAACTGGGGGGATTAGGGTAGCGTGCACCAAGAAAGAAATACAGAACAGGCTTGGTGAGAAAAAAGATGAGTTTGGTTTTGCACTTATTTAAGTCCTGGTTGGACAGCCAGTTACAAAATGGGCTGAGGCTAGGAGACAGCTCTTTGATAGGGAGTAGAGAACTTTCAGCATAGCCAAGGCAACGGGTACAGACGAGATACATTGTCTATGTAGAAAAATGAGATCTGAAGTTTGGTTGAGGTCCACCAACGGAGTAAGGGTGGAGATTGAGAAGGAGGAGCTACAGGTGGAGGAAAGAATCCTGCCACAGAAACCAAAAGGAGAGTTTCAGGAAAGACAGAAAGGTCAATGTCATCCAGTGTTTTAAAATGATAAGGACCGAGCGCTTTAATTCAATGACAGGGCAATTGCCTCTTCAGGAAAGAGGTGGAGGGGGTTTAGGAGGAAATGTGAACATCCGGACTCTTCCCAGGAGCCTAGTCCTGTGAGGAAGAGAGGGAGAGGAGCAGAGGTGTTGCCTGAGGGCCTCGGGGCACCTTGGGTTGAGGTTGGGGGGTGGTTCTACTGGGTGTAGCCATGTGAGAGGGAGGGAGAGCTGCTGAAGGGGAGAGACAGACAGACAGACAGAGACAGACTGCTGCTTTAAGATGGAGAGAGCTGAGAATGTTCTCTCAGGAGAAGCAGCTAGCAGAGAAGGCAAGGTTGAAGACAGATTTGAGAAGAGATTATCCATGGAGCAAAGTCTCAGGAAATGGCGGGTGGAACGTGTTGGCCTTGAAAAGGAGGAGGCCACCTCTTCTTCTGACATTGGAGAGAAAGAGGTGACAGTGGTGGGGACAGTAATTTTCTAGGTGAAAGGGTGTGAAATTGAAGAAGCGCATGTCTGATAGCCTGGCTCATCTCCGTGGAGCGGAGCGGGGTCCACCGAGGGGAGGGCAGGGAGCGGCATGAGGGGGCCGGCCGGGCTGCGGTTGGGGACTGACTGGGGGGCCGGAGGGCTCTGTGCTGTTCCTCCAGCTGCTCTGTAATCACAAACCATAATCTGGCTGTGAGTGCAGGAAGGGGATAATCTGACGGCTCTGGGATCCTGAGTTGTAGAGCAGCTCCAAGCAGGGACGATGGATGGGGTGTTTGAGAGTGCAGCTGACCTACCCCAGCGTGGAGCCTGGGTTTTGTAGGGAAATAACTACAACCAGGACATCATGGCTGACAGGTCCAAAGAAAAGGGAAGGACTGAGGAGCTTGGGGACTGGCTGGTGGTGTTGAATAATGGAGTGAGAAAGCCCAGAGGAGGGGATGCCATCAGGAATTGGGAAAATCCCAAAATTAAAGATGTTAGTGGCGAAGGGGCGTGGGTGCCAGGTCGAAGGTGCAGCCGTGGGAGTGAGTGCCAGGGTGAATGGTTTTGGAATCGAGGCTACCACAGTACTATGAGGTTAGGGTGCTAGATCGGTCATCATCAAGGGCAAGGCCACAGGGATGGGCAGACTTAGAGTGAAGAAGATGATTGAGATCAGAATCCTAAGACTCTGAAGGAATGTTCTAGAAGCTGACAGTGATGAGAAGGGCTGGCTGTACAATAGAAGACCAGCTTCCAGACGGTTGAAGAAAGATAGCCCAGGAGTGAAATGAGAATTCTTATTTTCTCCTTAAAACAACAACAACAACAAAATCCATACCGCTGTGAGACCGGTCAGACAGTTCTTTTGAGCCCCGTTTTAGTGGTAAGAAAAAGAGTCAAAGAATTGGAAAGTGTGCCCTTGAGTTGGTCCTCTTAGTGTAGGGACACCCGAGGTATGGAGAGAGCCGCAGCTCCCAGCAAGGGTAGCTCTTGAGGCAGATAGAGCAGAAAGGAGGAGAGGAAGAAAGGCGGGTTTCTCTGTCTGCTTCCCCAGGCGACCCGAACGTCCCGCAAGGCCATCGCCTTTGGGAAGCGCTCACATTCCATGAAGCGTAATCTCAGTGCTCCTGTCACCAAGGCGGGGTGGCTCTTCAAACAGGTGAGGCCTCCTCTGCTGTCCACCCACCAGGACCTCCACTTTCTCCTGGTCACTCCGATTCCTCTGTAATTGCAATAATGGTCCCTTGCACGTTTTGGTATGTCCTCCCGTGTCCTATTTTTGATATTTGTTATATCTCTGTGAATGAATCTCCTAATTCTATAAAGACTCAGAGAAGTTGAGTATCTTCCCAAAATCACACAGAAAAATTAGTGTCGCATTTGGGAACCCAGCCAAGTCTCCTAAGGGGCAGACAGAATGACAGAAATATGCTGGGTCACCAACCCTGTCAGAACAACCCACTGGTTCATTCTCAGGAGGTCCCTCTTGCTGTGAAGGAAGAGGGGTGTCCTTGGTCCCGGGGTCCACTAATTCTTCCCAGTTTGACCTCCCCACCCTCCCTGCTGACTTTCTGCCCCTTCACTCTGGCTCACCTTTCACCCCTTCTTTCTTCCCCCGGAGAGACACTGAGGCCTGAGATGACAGAACTGGAAGGTTACAGACAATGATCTCATGTCACTTTCCGCATCTGAGGTCTCAAGGAGGTTGGCTGCACTTGTTAGCCGCAGAGCTGCGGCCAGAGGCAGGATGGCCTTGTAATTCGTGCCACGCTCCTTCCCCTACATCCCCCCTCTCTTGCCTAGCTCACAGTCCCTCCCCTCTGTCCATGTGCATCCCACAGGCCAGCTCCGGGGTTAAGCAGTGGAACAAGCGCTGGTTCGTCCTGGTGGATCGCTGCCTCTTCTACTATAAAGGTGAGCTTGCCTCTTCTCCTGGGGCTGGCCGGGGCCGCAGGAAGGCAGGGCCCACCACTCTTCCTCGTTCTACGAGATCCCCGGGCTCTGCTTCAGGTGGATGTTGGTCGGTCATGTGGGTGGGGGTGGGGACGGGGGTGCAAACCTGCCCCATAGCCTCCAGCACCCATGGGGCATGACCGTGGGATAAAGACAGAGCCTGCTTGCTCACGTGGTCACTCACTTCACATTCAACAGTACTTACCGGGCACCCTCCAGGTTTCAGGCAGAGTTCCAGGTACTGCTGGGGGACACAGTGGGCACACAGCACAGTCATGGGATCGAGGGTGAAGGGAGGGGTATGGGCTAGGAAAAGGAGGAAGCGGAGGAAGGACTCTCATCACTACTAGCAGGTGACCTACCAATCGGAGCTTGTGTGCTGATCTTCCTCCCATCGCCCTGGAACATGTGAGCCGATCTGCGAAGGCAGAAATCTCGGTTTTGTTCACTGCGATGGCCACAAGGCCTAAAACAGCATGTGGCACATAGTAGGTGCTCACTCAATCAGTGTTGAGTAAATGAATACGCCCCAGCATCCACCTGCTGTGCGCACGCCGGTACTCACTCCCAAGCCTCTTAAAAAAGAGAGAGAGAGAGACCTAATAACTTTGGTGAGGCAGCCTCTAGGAAGTTATTTTTAAAATCGTTGTACAGCAGTGTTGTGTCAAGGAGATCCCCAGGGAGCTAGAGAGGGAAGAGGACGGGGACAGACCTGTCACACTGGTGTGGGACCACAGGAAGAGAAGGGTACGGTGGTTTTGTAGTGGGAGAGCTTGTTCCCTTTCCTCCATGTCCTGGGCATGGAAGAACCCAGACTTCTCTGGGCCTCCTAGGCGCAAGGCAGTGAATCATTAACTTTCACAAAGGTTGTACCCAGTGACCCCTCCAGAATGCTGCTGTCCCTGGGCCCTGAGTCGCTATCACCTGAACCCCAAAAAGAGAAATCAGGAAGGGGCTGCAGAGACAGGGTCCAGCCACAGAAAAAAACCCCAAGACTGGGGGAAAAGAATCTGCCAGGGCCTGGCCCCTGGTGCTAGCCGCTGGGACCTGGGGCTGGTTGGAGCCAGAGTCTGAACAAAGCTGAAGGAAAGCCAGGGTCTCTTCAGGGGAGAGACTCTGGGACTGGCGTGAGGAGAGAAACTGAAAAGTTGTGAACTCAGAGGGCACCGTGATGGGGGCCACCATCCACTGAGGGATGCTCTCAAGAGACCCTGTAAACATGGGCTGGGACACTACCTGGCAGAAGGCCACCGCCTCCAGAGGACGGCAGCCTCCGCTTTCCTGAGGAAGCCCTGGGTCCCTGGCCCCGGGCTCCTCCTGATCCTTCGGCTTCGGCCTTCTTCTGGGTGCCATGCTGACTCTGCAGAGGAAGCTGGACCTTACGCCAAGTCTCTCGTGTGAGTGATGAGGGAGGGGAGAAGGGGTGCTCATGACTTTATAGTCCCTGAGACTCCTTTGATGCCTAACGGAGGGTTTTTCAGCGTTTCCCCCCTTGGGAACAAAGAGCTATCCCAGGGAAGTGGGGAGTTTCCCCCCCATTCCACAGAGCACCCCCGCCCGTTTGTGGCTCCGGCCGACAGCTGGGTCCTGACTAGCTCATCCATCAGGCTCCTTTGGAGATCCAGGATGGACTACAGAGAAGCCTGTTTGTTAGCCTGTGTGGGGACCAGAGGGCTGAGGGGCTCTGCAGGGGCATGTCTGCTTGTGGAGACATGGGGGCCGTGAAGGAGAAGGCAGACCCCTGTCAGGAGAGGACAGAGCAAGCTGCTGGGTGCCTAGGAGAACCTTAGAAACAGTTATCCAGAGGAGCCAGAGCTGAAGACGGGACTGTCTGCTCTGCCATGCTCGATCCCATTATCATCCCGTTACGTGTACTCTCTTGGAATTGTCTTGCTTGGGGAGGCTCTATAGATGAGACAGTGGCTTGGAAGGCTTACTGGGGAGGGGCACCTGGCTGGCTCAGTCAGCAGAACAGGAGACTCTTGATCTTGGGGTTGTAAGTTTGAGCCCCTGGTCTGGGGTAGAGTTAAAAATTAAAAAAAAAAAAAAAAGAGTGCTTGGGAGTCAGACTTCTTGGGTCCAAAGACCAACCCTACTTCAGTAATGTTGGACAAATTACTTAACCTCTCTGTGTCTCCACCTCCTTACCCATAAAACGGGAGTAATTGTGGTAATTGTGGATAGGGTTAAACCCATTAAGGCATTTAACTTAGAACAGTACCCAAAGGACAGCAAACCCTCCGTCACAGTAGCTGCTGCTTTTTTGCTGACCTGCGTCCCAGAAGGGAAGCTCCCTGAGGGCAGGTGGCACTTCTCTCCCAGCCACTGCTATAGTCCCAGCCTCTAGGACGGTGTCTGCAAACCAGGCTTCCCATCTGCAGGGAGTGTGCCTCTCCGTGTTGTGCAGAGTACAGCCTGTGTGCTGGTCGGTGGCGGCCTTGAATGCCTGACGAGCCACATGCGCCTACTGTTATTAGGCTTAGGGTTAGGGTTATGGTCATAGTCGTAGGGACAATAAACACCGCCCCTCTCCCTGCACACACGCACTCAGCAGGCACTTGTGTCTCACCTGGGCCTCTATGTACCCGACAGATGAGAAGGAGGAGAGCATCCTGGGTAGCATCCCCCTCCTGAGCTTCCGGGTGGCCGCCGTGCAGCCATCAGACAACATCAGCCGAAAACACACATTTAAGGTCAGTTGGCTTTCCTCTCCCAGGCCAGGTGCGGAAGGGAGGCCTGCTCTTCGAGGGCATGAATGAATGGAGAAGAATCCTGAGCCCCCTCCCCAAGGAGTCCCCAGGGGTAGTAGAAGGAGGGAGAAGGCAGTGGCCCCTGGAGTCTCAGCTCTATCAAGACCACCTCCACTTATCTCGGGAGTCAGCCAGGTGGTTCCGCTCAGGTTGGGCTGAGAGAGATGGTCTTCAGTGGTATGGCAGTTTTTGCTGGGGGAGAAGTACTTACGTCCTGAACCCATGAACCCTCTGCATGATGGCCCGGCAGCAGGGACAGGGGCTGTGGGCTGGTGGCGTTCTGACCTCCCTTCTAGACAGCAGTCCTCCCTACACTGGGCCAGGGAACTAGACCCCCAGTCAAACCTACTCAAATTTCAATCTCTAGAGAAATTAGGAGTTGAGTTTGATGACAGTCGAGAAAGGTGAACCTCATGCAGAGAGGAGAATTTGTTTGGGAGAACAGGGGCACGGGAAGATGGGCCTCACCCACTCACTCTGGGTCACTCCCTGGGAACCCCCAGGGGACCCACCCATCAGAGATGGGCTGGCAATTGGCGCGTCGCAAGCTGGTGTTTTTCCACATTTAAAAATTCATGACCCACTAAAAACAATAAAAATCCTGTGCCCTTTTTGTGTTTTATGATGCAAAGACCAGAGTCTCCTTTTCATTTCCAAATATAAAATTAGGATACCAGCTATGCATTTTCTTAGCAGTAAGCCCTCCCTCCCAGAGCTGAGAAGGGCTGTCCAAGTCCCTGAAAATGTAGAGCTATGGTGTGGGATGATGATAGGAACTGTGGGTAATGCCAGGTCAGTACCCGAGCCTGTAGGACCTCAGAGGCTCTGCCCCTTTTTGTCCTTTAGACTTCAGTCACCTGATTGTGGAAAAGAGGAGGGCAGCGTGCACGGGGGCTGCTCTAGGGAACAAGGAGGGCCTTCTTTGGCACGTCATTAGTCCTGAGCTTCCTGGGGTCCTGCCTGCCAGAGGTGTGAACACAATGAACAATTAATAAAACTCTGGCTCCAGGGAGCGGGGTTCCCTCTGGGGAAGTAGAAACAGGTTGTTTAACCAACAACAGACAGCCCTACTGTACACATTCACACACACACCCCCACACAGCCCAACAGCCTGTCTCACCCTCCCCTCCAGACCTGTGCACAGACACAGCCACACTGCAGCTCTGAGCTGTGCCAGCGCCAGGCGTCCCAAGAGACTGACAAGCACGCATGCGCGCACACACACACGCGCACACACACATGCGCGCGCGTGCACGCGCCTGTCATCAGCCCCAGCTCCCTATACACAGCCGTCCCTCTCCTCTTTCCCCTTCCCCCAAGGAGTTCACTGTCTCTTTAAAACCCAACTCTGAGGGCCACGTTCAGTGGCCCACAAAGGGTTCCAATTGTGGCTATTCAATGGCCCTTCCCCAGGGAAGGGTGGGGAGTAGAGACAGATGGGAGGCTTGTCCTGTTGCGGCCACCAAGTGAAACTCTTGGATGGCTAATAATGAGCTGGGCACTAGTCCTGCCCAGCCTGCTGCTGAAAGACTTAACCTCTTCCTAACCCAGCCCCGTGGGGCCTCAGTGGACTTCATCGCATTGGGGTACCTTCCTTGCTTTCATGGTGCCAGGCCGCTGTCCCCTCCGGCTGCCTGTCCACTGCCCTGTCTTTTCCCAGCCCCCCACCTTCCCCTGTTGCAAGCATTTGCTCCTGTGCCTTTGCTCTCTCCTTGTTTCCCTGTGAGCATGTTTTGTCCTCTAGCTTGACCGTGAGCTCTTCAAGTGCAGAGAGCATGTCTGTTTTCCTGTGATTGGTGCCCAGAGCAGAGCTTTGTACGCACAAGACACTCACTAGCAAATTAATTCACTTGCTGCCCACTCCTACCGGCCCCAGGTCACACCCACCAGGCCCACCTCTGCCTCTCTCTTCTCTACAACCCGGTGTCCTCCACACCAGAGCTCGCCAGGGCCCCTCCTCTCTGTATCCATGTGCAGTTTCAACCCCCAGATGCCTCCTTACAGCTTCGCCGGCTGGAAGCATCTCCCATCGTCTGTACACAAGCCGGGCCCCCTGCTGGAGGGTGGGATGGGGCAGGATCCAGAGGAAGTAGGACATGTCTTTGGGTAACAACTCCCGTCAGAAAGGAATCGTGTGCCTGGGACGGGTGGTACAGAGCAGTGAGAGTCCAGCCAGGAAAGCATTTGGAGATTTGACACTGCTGCTTAGGAGAGCCCCAGGGCTTGGCCAGGAGAGCCTTATCTTCTCTCCTTCCCACCCCGAGACACCCATGATTTCACACCCACGGAGTCAGAGACCAAAGGGAGCTTCACATCTGAGACTGTTCATCACTTGGACTTCTCATGTCGAGTGGGGTAAACCAGGCTACCCGCTTTTTCTGAGATTTCTGAGATTGAAGGTCTCACCGGGAGAGTACGCTGAGGTCCCAGAAAGAATTCAGTTCTGGAGCGTTTTCCCTTGTGGCCTGAGAACTTCGAGCTTCACCAGGAAGATCCTTCCCCGTTAGACAGATGCATCACTTCAGGCCAGAACAAAAACCCAAGTCAAACGCAGCTGCAGAGCTGGTTGGGGACAGAGCTAGGATCAGCACTGGGATGCCTGGGATCCTCTCGGCCAACAGCCCCAGTTGCCTTGGGGCAAACTCTCCATTCCCCACCCTTGTCCCATCCGGGTGGCAGCGTGAAAACGAGTAGAAGGGGGTAGTCTGACTCACTCCCCACTTCCTTCTGCTCCTCAATATTCCTGCCACATCATCTTCTGTCTCCCCCTCTGGTGTCTGGTTGACCTGTTCTCTGCTTCTCCTCCTTCTGACTGCGTGAGGACCCCTGCTCTGGACAGGAGCTCTCTTCTGGGTTCCCGCCTGCCGCCCCTGCCCGCGGCCACCGACTAGGTAGCGTGCTCCAACCGTCAGTGCATGCCCCTTGCATGCCCAGGGAGACGGAGACCTGGCTGTCTCTCTCTGTCCAGGAGAGATGGTACTAGCTCCTCAGACATGAAGCCAGAGCCAAGACTGGCTTGTGCTCGGGGGCAGGGTGGGGGTCATCTGTCCCAGACATCGGGTAATAATTGCCCTTAAAATCAAAGGTGGAATTTGATGGGAGAGTGGGCGTGGTAATTGTCCTTCCTGTTTATAATCATCTCCGGTGGGGCAGGTGAGCTTACCTGGCTATTGGACAACTAGGGGGTGTCCAGAGACCCCATCTATATGCCAGCTGGAGCCCTTGGCTCCAGTGGTGTCCAGAGAGCTGGTCTGTATGCCAGCTGTCCTCCTCACCTTGCTCCTGAGCTCCAGGGGAGGGGTGGGCAGGGGAAGATCTATAGGTCAAGGGAATGGCCTGCTTGACCACCTGTCCTGTGGATGTGGCTGTCTTCTCCCTACAGGTGACTACGTGCTGGGTGGATGAGGCCGTGGCTGGTCCCACGCACTGCCTCTCCCCACAGGCCGAGCACGCCGGGGTCCGCACCTACTTCTTCAGCGCCGAGAGCCCCGAGGAGCAAGAGGCCTGGATCCAGGCCATGGGGGAGGCTGCCCGAGTGCAGATCCCCCCAGCCCAGAAGTCGGTGCCCCAGGCTGTGCGTCACAGGTGAGTTCCAGGGCCCTAGGCCTGGGTGTGGGGAGTGCCAGAGAAAGAGGAGTGAGGAAGCACCCCAGTCTCTGACCTCCTGAGCCCAGCACCAGCACGAACCTCTGAGGACACGTGAACCGCCCCTTGCTCCCAGCAAGGGGCGTGGCTTCAGGATTTCCCTGCCTGGAGTCCCTCTTCCCCTGACTGGCTCTTCCTCTCCTCCCTGGGCTGGTGGAGGCCAAGAGAGAAGTCAAGTTCCCTCGGGGCCTGGCCAGGAACCGAAGACCAGGATCCTTTGCTCGTTTAGTCTTGGCTGTGTGCATTAAGCCCATGACTCCTGGAGGAGGGTGGCCTTGGGTTCGAATCCCCACTTAGCCCCTTGCCCATACCATGACCTCAGTGTGAGTTACTCAGCCTCTCTCAACCTGGATTTCCTCTCCTCAAAGACAGCAGTTAGAATCATCCCTCACGGCGTGGCTGCAAAACCAGGCCGTGCGGCAGACACTCAGCCCACAGTGGCCCCATCGCCGTCCCCACCCGCTGCCCCCCTGCAGCCTCGGGGCCTGCCTTCACTGAGCGTGTGAAGTCTTGAGGTAGATGTTAACAGGGATCCCGAAGAAGGAGGCTTTACAGTATAGACAGATTCCAAGTCTATTTTGGGGTCTGAGAAATGTTTACCAGGCAGTGTCACAAACAAGGATGCTTGAGTATGTTGGATCTGGGAAGCCACAGGGAACGCGTTGTCACGAGACACCGTCTTCACGGCAGTGGTGGGGGGGGGGGCGCGTACTTCCAGAAGTTTGCTCGTTCGGTCCATAAATATTTACTGTAAGTAGGTATGTGTCAGGCACCGAATCGGGTGCTAGGAAAACAAGGGAAGACAAGTCTACACGCTCCTGCCTTGTGGAGCTTACGTTCTGACAGAGTCAGTCCTGGAGGAAGCTGGTTCTGGAGCCGGGAGCCAGCGTGCTTCTGTGCCGAGGATGTTTGAGGCAACACTGTGGCGCCTGGTGCGTTTGATCTCACAGTCCTGTGAGGGGCGGGACTGGTCCATCCCTCCTGCCAACAAGGAGCCCAAGGCTCGCCGAAGTTAAGGAACTTGTGTAAGACACAGGACTGACTGGTAACAAGCTCCGTAACAAACCAACGTCAAGAACAGTTCACCCTGACGAAGCTTTGGTAGGGTGTGTGCAGAGCTTGGGGGCTGGAGCCGAGACAGACTGCCAAGGAGACCACATCTGGGGGAGGCCAGGGTTGGCCACAGCTTCCGAAGGCTGGATTCAGTGCAGGTCAGCAGGAGGGAGCAGAGAGTGACCCGTGGAGGTGATCTGGAGGGTAAAACGAGCAAACTGTGCATAGGCAAGCTTGGACTATGTTTTATAGTGATTGCCCAGGCTGGAGCGAGAAGGCCAACTGGGGGGGAATTTAGGAAACAAAATGGTCATTCTTTGAATCCCTCTTCCATCACTACCTTCCTGCCCTCCCTTCTCCACTCCTTTTTCCTCCCCAGTCGACCACCCCTTGCCCAGCTCCGCACTGGCCTGGGGCCATTTACAACATCTTCCTTGGTGTCCTGCAGCCACGAGAAGCCAGACTCCGAGAACATCCCACCCAGCAAACACCACCACCAGCCAACCCACAACAGCCTCCCCAAGCCAGAGCCCGAGGCCAAGACTCGAGGGGAGGGTGATGGCCGAGGCTGTGAGAAGGCCGAGAGGAAGCCCGAGCGGCCCGAAGTCAAGAGCGAGCCTCTGGTGAAAGCCAATGGCATCCAAGCCAGACCAGAACCAGCCTCGGAGCCCGGCAGCCCTTACCCCGAGGGCCCGAGGGTCCCAGGGGGAGGAGACCGGCCCGCCCAGCCCAACGGCTGGCAGTATAGCTCCCCGAGCCGGCCAGGGAGCACAGCTTTCCCACCGCAGGACTCAGAGAGCGGGGGACACCAGCGGAGCTTCCCCCCACGGACCGACCCCGACAAAATTGCCCAGCGCAAGAGCTCCATGAACCAGCTTCAGCAGTGGGTGAACCTGCGCCGAGGGGTGCCCCCACCTGAAGACCTTCGGAGGTGAGTCCCGGTGGGGTGCTGGCGTGGAGCTGGGGTGATGTTAGGGCTAGGGGTTGGGGCTGGGAGGGAGCTGGCGTGGGGGTGGGGGGCGGTGACGTGCACAGCATTCCCTGCCAGAAATCTATTGGAAGCCAGGCTGAGTTGGTACATCAAGTAGACCCTCCTGCCCAGGATTCCTAGCCCATCCAAATCCTCTACAGCCCCGAGGCTCTAGGGGTGGAGTGAGACCCCCGCCCAGCTCCCACCCTGTCTGCTTTCTTCAGAGGCAGGGCCAGAGCACCCGGGGCCTCTCTGCGAGGAAGCAGGGTGCCCGAGAGACGGACAGGCACCCAGAGGGAGGGGACTTCAGGCTGTACAATCAGAGAGCCATCTGTGCATCCTGCCCTATTATAAGACCCTTGGTGCCACCGAGTATCTCTGCCACCACGAGCCTCAGTGGCCGCTAAGCCAACTCAGGCCCGTTTTGAACAGTTCTAATTATTTGAAAGTCTTATATGTGTTGCCCCTCACCGATCCTAGTTCTGCCCTCTGGACCAATCTGCTCCTTTGTCCGGTGGTTGGCTTTCAAATATTGGAAGACATTTTGGGGCCCAGTAGCATACGTCTGGGCAAGCGGGGCTGTCGCTCCTTCCCCGCGGGGGTGGGCATCTCCCCACACGCAGGTGACAGCCGGCCATAGGAAGGCTGCTCCCCGCTGTTGCTCCGCTGGCTAGGACATCTGGCCAGCCCCGGGGAGAACGCCTCGCTTGGGATGAGCCCCAGGAACCTACTGGTCCCTTCCTTAACAAGAACATCAAACCAGGAAGCTGCCCTTTTGTCCCTCCTCTGCCGCTCTCCCCAGTGCCCAATATACTCACCTTCCTTCTGCTCTTTTTGCCATTTACCACTCTGGAAAAGATCTGATACATGGTTCATGCTGGGAGAGAGACAGCTAATAAGGCTTAAAGTTTCTCCCCAGGGCTATTTCATTTTAAAAAGACAAAGATGGAAACTCTGAATGTGAAATTCCCAGCCTCAGGTAGCTGGTTGAGGGAGGAAGGTTTGAGGAAGCTTTCCCTGCACCCCCGGAAGCCAGGCTCAGCGCCCAGGGTGTGGCTGCCTCTGTGGGCTCCCAGGGTCAGGTGGGGGGGTGGGCACCATTTACCTGTTCACACCCTGCTCTGGGCACGAGGACCTGGAGGTGGGCCTGGGGCACAGCAGGTTGGGTGGGGTTGCATTCATTTTGTCTGGCTTCCTCACAATGTCCTCTCTCTCTCCCAGTCCCTCTAGGTTCTATCCCGTGTCCCGCAGGGTCCCTGAGTATTACAGCCCCTACTCCTCCCAGTACCCAGACGATTACCAGTACTACCCACCAGGGGTGCGGCCGGACAGCATCTGCTCCATGCCGGCCTATGATCGGATCAGCCCACCCTGGGCGCTGGAGGACAAGCGCCACTCCTTCCGCAATGGAGGTGGCCCTGCCTTCCAGCTGCGGGAGTGGAAGGAGCCCCCGGGCTACGGGCGGCAGGATGGCACCGTCTGGCTCCCCGGCCCCTCCCCCTCCCGGCAGCCCATCTATTATGACGAGCTGGATGCCGCCTCCAGCTCCCTGCGCCGCCTGTCCTTGCAGCCTCGCTCCCACTCTGTGCCCCGCTCGCCCAGCCAGGGTTCCTACAGCCGTGCCCGCATTTACTCCCCTGTCCGCTCACCCAGTGCCCGCTTTGAGCGCCTGCCACCTCGCAGCGAGGACATCTATGCCGACCCTGCTGCCTATGTGATGAGGCGATCCATCAGCTCGCCCAAGGTGAGCCACCAGCCTGCCCTTCCTTCCTCATCCCCTGAGATCCCTCAGAAGCCTACTACTGTCTGCAGAGGAGAGGCGGAGGTGTGGGGGCATCTGGGACTCGGGGTCACTGTGTCCCATGGGGACACACACTGTATGTCTGCAGGAGCCACGATGATGCCCAGGGGAGCCACTGGCCCTCCGGATCTGTCCATGGGAGAGCTGCTTCGGGGAATTCACTTTGACCCCTGAGTAGGAGCATTGCTGTTGGTGCCGGTCCCCAGGTCACTCCCGGAACCCTGATCCTGTGTTGGAGGGCAGAGAGGGTTCTGTCTTTGCAAATCTCGAGGACCAGACAGGTCAACTCAAGGATATTGTAGTGGATAAATGTCCATTTTAATTTGGCATCTGCTCTGGGACAGGATACAAACATCCCGAACCTCGAACTTCAGTTGTTGGGGAAGTCTGTGTCCCCGCCAGACCCCCTCACCTCTCCAATTCCCTTTCTCTTCTAGTATGATTACCTGGGAGACAGGCGGCCAGTCCCTGCAGGACTGTACCCCTACAACTACCCACCATCCCCCACGGTCCACGATAAGATGGTACGTCCTCTCCTCCCATCCACGCCCCGCAGAACCTCTCCTCCCAGGGCGGGGCCAAACTGGGACAGCCACAGGGATCCTCTGTGCCCCGTGCCTGGCCCTCCTGGTTTCTAGCAGCCTCTGGATACCTCCTCACTCCCAGCCACGACTCTGACCTCAATGCAGAGTTTGAGGCCAGTTACCCCATCTCTGGGACACAAGGTAGAGGAGCAGGGACAAGATCTGGAGGCATGTGATTTCCTGATCCCCTCAACCCCACAACAGCCTCCTGCCCAGCACATCAAGGGGCCTGGTCAGGGGGCTTGGGTTATGGCCTAGGAAGAAAAGTGAGGCCTGAGTGTCCAATAACAGGCATTTTCTCTAAGTCTGTCCTTGCCTGGAGTGCTACTTATGGGGAAAAAGACAAGTGGTGGGATTAAGGAAGAAAAAAATTTCCATATAATGTCTTTTCCTCCTTGTTTCCTTGCTTTCTACTTGTCTTTCCCGGGAATTTGTTCTCCAGAGAGTTTCTGTCTCCCTCTGGAGAGCTGGATACAGATGCCACACCTGTATTGTGGGGTGCGGTGGTGGGGGGGGCACTGGAACCAACAGGCCAAGTCCCTGTCCCCAAAAGCGTGTTCCTGTTGCCTGTCCCTGCAGAGCCCCGGGAGGCCATGGTGGAGGAGCCCCTGCAGGCTTGGACAGTGCCCCTCCCTTCCTTCCCCTTGATCCTTCTCTGTCCAAGCTCTAGCCTTGACACACAGCTTGGTACCCATCTAGAGACAATGGATTCTTCTGGAAAACTCAGGAGCTGCTAGGGAGGGCCGACTAGATGGTTTTGGTGGTGCTTCCCTCTCCCACAGGAGGGCCAGGCGGACCAGGAGCCCGCAGCTGGGGCCCCAGGGAGTCCCTCCTCTAGCTGGGCATCCAGTAGACAACTTGGTGCCTGCCCCCAGCCTCATCCCTTCCCTTCCCCAGAACTCCTCAAGGGCAGACAGAGTCTTCTCTTTGACCTTGACCCCCAGCTAACTCTTAACTGCTTTGCTTCCTCTTTATTGTTTTCTGTTGTCTTGTTCCTGTTTGTTTGTGTTGCTGTTGGGCTTCGGGCTCCGGGTAGGATGAACTTTTAGACCTTCAGTTGCAAAGAAACCTAGAGTATTTGGATCAGCAGGTAGGCAGAGCTGGTGCCCCCTCGCCATTCCCCTGCCTTCCCGTCTGTCTCCCTGCCCCTCCCCACCCCCTCCTAGTCCATCCATTTGACAACCTTTGTTGGCAACACCAGGAGACAACAAAGTGGCTTATATTTTGGTTTTGCGCCTTCACACCCCTTCTCCTCAAAGCACTTTAGGGCCGCTGAGAGTTTCCTGGGGAAAGGAGAGTAAGACATGACCGCATGAATAATTAATGCCACCTCCTATTAGTTCAGGCCAGATGGAACTGGCCGGGGTGGGGGTGGGGTTGCAGGGACGTGGGAATTTGCATTTCTGCTGGAGAGAGTGTCGGAGAAGGGGGGTTGGGCCTGGGGCAGGTGAGCAGCCAGGCTCGGCCTAAAATGCAAGGGGTTCCCATGCCCCCTGAATCTGGGAAATTATCCTAGTTCACAGGTTGTTGTTTAACTCCACAGTTTATAAATGGAGGACTATAGATAGACCTGCCCTGGCATGGTTTTTAAAATTCATATTAGCTCATATATTTGTTAGCTCCTCTGCCAAGTTCTTTTGCATATGGGGCTTGCGTTCTCCTGGAGAATTCCGTGTGGTAGACAGAGGGAGCGTAGGCAACCTCGTCTCATCTGGAAGGGTCTGTGAGTGTTCCCGCAGATGGAAGTGATTGGCGGTGGAGACCCGGCTCCAGGCTCTAACCATTGGCTACCTTGCCTTTGGAGGCTGAGGGGCTCTGACACTCACTGTGTTGAGACACGCTGGGGGGTCAGGATGCTGGGCATTGCTACAAATCACAGGGGACCTGGGCATCCCCGGCATGGCCCGGTGGAGGCAGCAAAAATGGCAGCAGAGTCATGGCCATAGTAGTAGCTGTCACCATCACTGGGTGCTTTCTCTGTGCCCCTTGCTGTTCTGAGTCCCTTAGCCACTCTGAAGCAATTAATCTGTATAACAGCACTGCAAGGTGGGTACTGTTGTTATCTCCCTTCTAGTACTGGTAACACGAAAGAAACAGAGAGGTTAAGTAACATGCCAAGGGACACACAGCTAGCGAATGGCAGAGCTTGGAATGTGATTCTGAGCTTTTGACCCAGTTTATAGCTGAGGGGACGTCTGATATATGAAGGAGCAGTCAAAGCTCAGGAGGATGGTTTTATGTTCTTAAAGTTGCAGAAGGAACCTTAAACTTGAAATCAGAGGCTTTCGCTGTAACCGTTGGTGGTTCTAGACACAAGTCATATGCCACATAACCTGTCGTCTCACGGGCCTCTGTGCCTTGGTGGGATCACCCTTGGACCTTGAGTTTTAGTTCCAGAAGCAGCAGGTGGTGTCCACAGCACGAGTATTCTAGTCCACATGAGGATGAGTCTCAGGCTGCCAACCCAGACCGGCAGTGGGCAGTGTGGGCTGGCCCCAGCAGGAAGCAGGCACTGCAGTGCCCAGAGGAGGGAAGAGCAGGGCTGAGTGGCCTCGGGGCTCCTGAGTGGGCTGTCCTGTCTGCGGCCCACCTACAGTGCCTGGCTGTGCCGGCATTCAGTGCCACAGCCAGGCCCTCCAGGGGCTTCTACCCTCATGGACAGGCTGGGCCCTTAGGCTGGGAGCTTCAGAGCTCTTTCAGAGGACCTCCTCTAGGTAAAGGATAATAATCTTAAAAGGGAGTTTTATCTGGTAAGAGTCCAGGGCACCTGGTCGGCTCAGACGGTTAAGCGTCCGACTCTTGATTTTAGCTCAGGTCTCGATCTTGGGGTCGTGAGTTCAAGCCCCATGTTGGGCTCCATGCTGGGTGTGGAGCCTACTTACAAAAAAAAAAGAGAGTCCAGATTGTGGAGTCAGACCTTCTAGTCCCAGCTCTGCCATTTACAGTAGTTTTTGTTATGCCTTTTTTTAACTTCAAAATGTCGCTTCATCTCTCTGGGCCTTTGTTTTCTCACTCATAAACTGGACATTGTAGGACCTGCCTTCCCCGCCTCCCAGAGCTGCTGGAGGATCACGTAAGAGCGTGCGTGCTAGTGCTCTTTTAGGGGGCGGCGATTTTATTCTTTTCCCTCCGATACTCAATTTAAAATACTAACTGAGCACCTTTATGATGTAGGAGGCCCTGCGCTGGGTGGTTTCTCACAAAATTTGACATTTTGGACAGACAGAAGGTGGCACAGAGGAATCCTAGAGGCAAAGCCCATGTGGGCTGAGAGATCCCCAAAGCCCCAGTGTGAATGGGAGCAGGCCAGGGCGAGAACATTCTTGCTTCCCTCCTTTAGTGCTTGAGTTCCAGTGGTTGGGTGAGCCGTGAGGTCTGTGGGTGTCCAGGCAAAGCCTGGGCCTCCTTTGCCCTCTCTAAGCTGCTGCGTTAGCAGGTCCTGCACAAACATCCCCCCCAACACACGTATACTAACACCATATACAGTCCCACACACACACGGCACGTGCATGCCCCGTGCACAGTAAACATGGCCTCAAACACACAGGACTCCAAGAAAACAGACTGACTCGAGTCCAGACCCTTCCAGAAAATGGGGCTGTTGTCCTGTTGATTGTGAGCTATTTTAGGAAGACTCAACCTCCTACTACAACTGCTCTTTGGAAATCCTTTTAAATGACACTTGATGTCATTGAAAAAAACTCCCAAGTGGGCTAAAGACGTAGAGAGATCAGGTCCTAGGAAAGCCTTTCCCAATGGAGGTGGTGCCTCCATTGGTGCCTCTCACCAGGGTGCCTCTCACCCTGTCCCCAGCACACAGAAGCAAGGCCACCTTTGGGTTGCCGCCTAAACCGGTAAAAGGAAAAATACATGTGGGGCCGACGAAGGTGGAGGAGGTAAGAGCCAAAAAAGTGAGGGCCTCCCGAACTCTGACCCCAGAAACTCTGCCCTAACGTAGCTGTGTCCCTTCCCTCACTCACTTCCTCTACCTCAAAGCTTTTCTCACACAACTTCCCTCTGTCTTCTGCTACCTTGTCCTGTAGGTCACTTGAGTTAAAGGGACATAGCCAAGGACAGTCCCTAATGTTTTCAATTTTTGATGCTGTCACAGTGGAACCAGGGGGGGAAATGATGGCATCTCTAGCTGATTTGTTTGGCTTGTCTTCCCTCTCTCCCTCCACCCCCCTTCCTCCCTCTCCCCTGCCCTTCTTCATCTCTTTTTCATTTGCCAAGTAGTCTTTCCCCCTCCATGTTCCTAATGATTTTTGAAACACAAAGATAATGTATCAGAGAACAGTGTTCGAGTATCTGGTGTCCCTTTAACACAGCTTGCTTGTTTTGGCCTCCTTATTTGCTCTCTAGTGCCATCCAAGATCAGCATGGATGCTACCAGCCCAGCTCTGGAAACCGTGTTTAGCAATCCTTTCTACTCTAGAGCCAAGAAGTGGGCAGGGAGAGAGAGCTGTGCCTACCTCTCTGTGAAGGCCCATCCAAAGAGCAGCCCCAGGTTTTCTTTCTCAGCTGTTCGACTTAGTTCGAATGCGGGGAGATGGGTTTTCCCATCTGCCTGTGTAGTCTTTGACCGAAATGGTGTGAGGAAAGAGAGCCAGGGCAGGGAGTTGACCTTGGCTGGTGTGAATGAGACCCGCACCTCTCAGGCACCCCAGGGGAAGTGTCACTGGGCAAGAAGGTCTCTTCGGGGCCAGCGAGCAAGGGCACAGCAGCCCCTAGCCCCCCTTCTGTGGCCTCTCCTCGGGGCAACTTCAGCGCTGGTCCTGGGACAGAGCTCACAAGGGGTGAGCGATGGGTAAGGTCAAGCAGAGGGAGCCGGAGACCCCAGGACAAGCTGCCCTTTCCTGTTCCGGGGAAGTGAGCCCAGGCAGGAGATGGGGCGAGAGCTCCGCGGGGGTGTGAGTTTGAATCGTCCATTCCTTCCTCCGCTGCAGATGAGTGAGAGTGAGACTCTCATCAGTATGGTGAACCGCATGGTGGAGAACTCCTCCCCCAGGGCCCAGATCTTCATGCAAGTAAGACCTCCGCCTGGCAGCATGGCCCCCGCCAGCTTCCATTTCAGCTGCTCGTGCATGGTCTAGTCCAGCCATTGGTCTGGGTGCGCTCTGCCCCAACTGCCTGTCCGCCGGGCCTCATCTCCCAGGCTCCTGTGTCCCCCTCCTCTAATTCCACTGTGTCTCCTCCATTCTTCATGTTCATGGGTGAACCCAAGGCCCATTGCTTAGACCATCAAGATAGCCGGCCCCACCATCCCATTTCATGCCAGTGACCGAAAATCTGCTCTTTCATGTCCAGGACTTCTGTTTCATGTCGGGTAGCTTTTTCACAGATGTCTTTGGGGTTCAGGGCACGAGGGTGTGA